>JAVJIF010012133.1:0-116768 GCA_038442645.1 Agave tequilana | reverse complement strand
CCCCGATATCCGATATCCGATCTGAAATGCCCTCATCCGATACGATCCCGATATCCGATATTTAGAACCTTGGACACAATAACATGGAGTCCAGTGCATTTGTGGTTTCTTGGTTGTTAAAAAGAAATATTTTGTACGTGGACCATTTTTTTAACCACTGTGAAATTAACATAAACAAAGAAACAAGGACAGAAAAATAACTTTCATTCAACAAAAATGAAGATTGGGAAGAGACTAAAAGCGTGAGTATTAGAAGAAACAAATCAATGCAAAGACCCAAACCCAAGGATAACAAGTCATGTCTGGAAAACATAATATTCGTTATTTGTCGCATTGCATAGAATCATAGATTTTATGATTGTGTGTGCTGCAATTTTTGCAACTGCGGATCAATTTCTATTGAGATTAATGAGAATCATACATAACAAAACACAAAGAAGTGGATATTAATTAAAATTACAATTATAAATACCAAATAAGCAAAAAGAGCATTTCCGTTGAGATTAAATTTCAGTTAAGTTCAATGTTTTTGACCAACCATTCTAATAAAGATCCAGCACAGCCTGTGCACAGTCCAAACCCAAACCAAACAGCCAAGGAAGACTACGGATTTAGCTATACAAACATTCCCTGATTAAAACAACCTCTAAGCATAGGGGGCAACTCACCAGCATTTTATATCTATTATATCTACTGATAGGGATATGGCAATGTTTTGCTATGGTTATACCATTGTTTAAGATCTCGGTATCAATATTGGAATTGGTATAGGCCAATGTGGTTTTTAGTAGCAACACGTCAATATCAGTCATTAATATCGACAAATATTGGCCCGATATCGGTCGATATTATAAGGTCAATATCGTATCTAGTATCTCAAAAACCAATATGATATCGCTGATATGCATCAGAATCAGCTCACATTTTGAAACCACGCGCTACGCCCTCCCACACCAAAGATGCTATCATCGTGATGAAGAGCTGAAAAGTATAGCTCAGAAGAAATCATTATTAAGGGTCACAGATGTAAGGATCTATAAGCATGAATCACCTCACATTCTGGTAGCAATAATCAACTGATTCAAATAGGTTACTCAAAATCTGACCAGCGCAAAGCTGATGAACTCCATTGACTCATTTCATAAACCAGGACTATACCACTATTCCATTGCAATATCCAGCAACTATATATATATATATATATATATATAGAGAGAGAGAGAGAGAGATGTAAATCAGCTGACACAGGAGGCAACTCCCTCCTATGTCGCACTCAAAAATCAATTTCCCGAGTGAATTTTCAAGATCCGACCGCACATTATCATCTTCATATTTTAAGATATATACATATAAAAAATCAAGTGATTTGAAGTTTGTTTACTCCATTTTCTTTGGGTTCAAACATTAACGGTTTTTTAACAATAGAATAAAATTGAACGATTAAATCAATAAGTAAATGAACTTCAAATCACTTGATTTTTTATATATGTATATCTTAGAATATGAAGAAGATGATAATGTGCGGTCGGATCTTGAAAATTCACTCAGAAAATACGATTTTGACTGCGACATAGGAGGGAGTTACCTCCTGTGTCAGCTAATTTACATTTTCTCTCATATATATATATATATATATATATATATATATATATATAATATATATATATAGACTTGTATCCTTTCAAAAGGATTTGATCCCGGATCCTTCCCACTCAAATTCAACCCTCCAACATTCGAATACAAGATCCACTCCGTTGAAGTTGATACTACTATTTCAAGTATCTATAAACCAAAAATCAAGTGTTTTTTTAAATACTTTTTGCCCATCCATCAAGCGACGCAAAATGGACGGCCGAAAGTAGTGAGTTGGTTAGATCTATGTCTTTAGACATACAAATTCTCGATCCGGCCATTTCATTATGATCTAAACATTTAAAAACCCCTATATAAACTAATTTTTGTTAGATTTCAAATGTTCTACACCGTTAAACTAACCAACTCACTATTTAGGCCGTCCGTTTTTCCCTTACTTGATGGATGGGCAAAAAGTATTTAAAACACTTGATTTTGGTTTATAGATACTTGAAATAGTATAGATCAACTTCAACGGAGTGGATCTTGTATTCAAATGTTGGAGGGTTGAATTTGAGTGGGAAGGATCCGGGATCAAATCCTTTTGAAAGGATACAAGTCTATCTCTCTCTCTCTCTCTCTCTATATATATATAATATATATTATATATATATATATAATATATATATATATATATATATATTTCCACACATGGATCTTAAACTCACAATTAACTGGAGCACAAGTGTACATATGCAACGAGCCAAACATAGTTTAGTTAATAATTTTTGTGAGGTATTCTCCACTAAATCGATAATTTTTTACAAAAGCTGGTATTAAATATTGACTAGTTGGGGAGAAAACATCTTCTTTACCGCCAAACATGACAATTAACTATATCCATTAAGAGGAATATAAAAAATAACAGAATAAGATGTAATACTAAACATACTGAAAGCAAAGGTTGGCATGGCTCTCTCCAACATTGCACAAAATTATGCATAAATAATTATCTCATGGACAATTATAAGTGACTATACTCTGAATATGGCTAGTTGGATATTGCAATGATAACAAATACAAGGCAACAAGAATATTTATGATGCTTTTGGCTTGAGTAAGGCCTGGAGATTTAACAGTGAAATGGAGACATCAAAGCATCAAAGTTTTATATAACATAAGGTGAAAGACTTCAAAAAAGAAGATTGACGTATTTATAGAAGAAAGAAAAAAAATATTTATACATACAATTCGTTTTGACATATTTATAGAGAAGAGAAAAAAAAAAATAAATAAATAGGAGAATGACCAAAAAAACAAAAAAGAGAAAAGAAAAAGATAGAAAAGGTGAGAAGAATGCAAAGAGATTTTAAGTGAAGTACAAAAAAGGATAAAAGAAGAAAATGAAAATGAAAATGAAGACAAAAGAGACCAAAAACACAAAAGCAAATAGACGAGACGAGAAGAACATGAGAAAGAAAAAAAGAAAAGAAAAGATAGAACAAACACTAAAATGGGATCTTTGCATAGATGTGGCTGGAGTGCTTTCTTCAGTGCTTGAGGACTTGCACTGCTGGAGGCGGCAGGGGCGGCGAAGAGGTATCTCTTCTTTGATCCCTTTCTGTTCTTTTCTTTTTAATCCGGACTCTTTTGTATGTTGCTCTACATACACACAGTACCCTGTTAACCAAAGTGGGGTACAACTGCTCAATTATACGAGTATGCATAACCAAGAAGGAAACTTAACCACATCTGTGGAGCCCTATCCTTTCCGTTTAGGCACTCACGTAAGGGACCTGCGGCAAACAGACGCTCTCCTGGTTGAACTTTGGGACCTAGCAAGTTCCCAATGGTCAGGGTCGCGCCAAACCTCACCTGGACACCTATGGCACTTGAGTTCGACGCCTTTAAAACACCAGTAAGGCCATCAAAGGGAATCTTCAAGGCATTGGTTTTGGATATGCAGGTGATTTAGGAAGTCCAGTTATAGACATTTATAGTATACTTCATTAGGAATCTACAATCCCATAACACAATTGCCTTGAGTAATTTGATATGCTATGACATTTACCCTATTAAAGTTAATAACTTACAATAGTTTAATGATTAAACATTTGACTTTAAAGTACTTGCATATATTATGCCACAAGTGGCTGTTAAATGCAATTTGTGCATTCACTGTATACAAGCAAACAACAAATTTTGCAATCTTTTGGATCATTGATGACTTCTACACAAAAAATAGTTAAACACACTTACAGGTCCATAGGTCACAAACAAGTACAACTGCGTCAAGATCTTTCTAACAAAATTCACTGCCACCAAAATCATAAACAGATTTCTTAGTTCTTAGCCTCCAAGCAACAAATTGTGCATGCATTACCTTGCATAAAATTGCTTGCCTCATAGAAATAACGATGACAAGATCTAAAATTTACATGCTTTTCTAAGTTGACCTTGAGACATTTAACTCATGTGGACCAGATAAGCTAATTTTCAATTGAATGAGAACCTGACCAGGTTAATCCAGTCCTCTTCGAGGCCTAGATAGGACCAAGAAAGCTGCATATACGACAGAGTCCATCCTAATAAATTTTTGAGTCATACTTCCCTCGTGTTATTCAGTATGTTGTGTCCTGTTCAAGTATAATGTTAATTTGGTTTCTTTATATCTTGTTGTTGGCTTGTTGCTGCTGCAGTTGATGTAATACTTAGGTGTTTTTCATGTTTTTGATAATTTACTATTTTGTGTGGTGTTAGAATAAGAATAATTGTTTCCAGGTTGGGTTCTTGTTTGAATGAGCTTAAAGTGCAGGACAAAAAAGGTTTACTGACGGCCAATCTGCCATCAAAGGTTTTATGATATGTCCTCTTGCTTATAATTACTTTGGCTAGGAAAGTGGCACCAACCTATAAAGTGCTCACGTAAAGTAGGGTGCCACTTGTGAAAAAAACTTAATCAATTCTTTTATGGATCATTCTTGATGATTGTAGTTTTCCACTCTAGATCCTATTCCAATAGGAAAAGGCATAGATGATGATATTGATAATGATTCAAGATAGTATGTATGGGACTAAAATACATCAATACGAGATTCACAATAAAATTTATTTGTACGAGCAATTATGTCATCGATCTTTCAACAAGTAAATAAAGGGTTAATCATACAAATCACCCTTCATGCAATTAATAATCCTCAAACGGGTTAGTAGCACCTCCGGACAAAGCTTCAACGAAGGCGCCGACGCCTGCTAATAAACCACTATAGGAGTATGACAAGGAATAGAGGAAGGGTGTTATACGCAATTAATCCATAAATAAATATGGACTGTGTGATTAATGCTCATCAGAGATTGTGTGCGAGATCAAATCGTATATGATTGATAAACTTGTTTGATGTTGGTCAATTTACACTACTGATGCTATTTTTTAGTGGACACGAACTTCCAATTATCTCTTTTCATTAGTTACCTGTTGGGAATGCACCTAAGGCTTAAAAACCAATTTGACCAAAACGAGGCACCGAGCCAAACTTTTAAAGTCCAAAATTCTTTAACCTTATGCCCAATTATCTCCTGCTTGATATGGGACTACACCCACACCTTATTTTCTTTCAATCGAAACATCAATTCACCTCAATTTGGCTTCTTTCTCACATTCAATTGATGCAACGTGAATTCCATCAAACTCCATCTTAGCCCATATACAATTGATTCCCGCAATCTTTTTTGCAGCTTAGCAAGGTTGATCATTCGCGTATAAGTCGATTTTGTTTCCCCCACAAGTCGACAGGTGGTGGATTATATCGCTTTCACATGGGTTGCAAGGAGGAAAAAAATTTAGGTCTCTGTCCCATCTAGAGACAAACTATTTTCAGCCTGTAACCCTATTATATCTAACTAAAGGCCCCAACAAACCATCAGCTTTGATACTACTTGCTGGAAATTCAGCTAAAGCTCAAACAGCTAGATGGATGTTAATATCTTCAAGACCTAATTTCATCCAAAAGAGAAAATCCTCCATGTAATCGTGGGTTCCAACTTAATTAAACCTAAATCCATTATCCAATCATCTCACTTTTTGAATGGGACTAAACCTACACCTTGTTTCCTTTTAAAAGGAATCATCAACCTTCCCTAACTAGGTTGTGTTTCCCCACATTCGATTTAATGAAATCAGTGTTCCAATAGTAATAACTTGCTTTCTGTGTTTAATTTCATTGTTATACATAACTTGAGGTTTTAGGTAAGATTATACATAATTATTTATTCAATGGCTTGTTCCTTCTTAGTTCTTATCGGATCCTATTTTTCAAGATTTTCGCATCAACAAGTTCATATCCACGCCACTTAGTTCGTAAGGAAGCAAGCCAGCAAATTATTATAGAATCTAAAAGGCTCGTAAGCAAGTGCAAGAGCTACATTCATCTTATGATTTCCTTTTTTTCTTCTAGTATTGATATTGTAATATAAGATATTTAATTGAATCCTAAAATTTAATCTCCTAAGTTTCAATAACATAGATCTTTTTAGACAAAGGATTCAATTGTTTAAGATTGAATTTGAAAACCATTCAGTCCAGGAATTAACAGAAAACTTGTCAGCCTACAATCATACACTAAACAAGCTCCCTAGGGGCATGCTTGGTATTTTCAATAAAGTGAAGGTTCCTTCTAGGGAAATAGAATTTTCTCGGTCGACAAACCAAAATGGTTAACAGCTCCCAGTACACTCTATTTAACAGGTAACATCTAAAAGGGAAGGTATGGCAATAGTATTTAGTAGTTCTAAGGAAATATGAAAATATAACGCTTAATAAAGCAAGATTCAATTTTAGAGCTCCTAGTTTGATGAAGCTTTTCATAATAATAGATGTTATATTCACATCTGGACTGAGGAGAAGCAACTGCCAACAAAGAGATGGATGTTGTTATCACTGGGAACAACGGTCCTTGTGAAGCGCCAGGTCCACAACCATTGTCGAGCCCAACACCCAATTCAGGTCGAACCTGAGTTCTCATGTATTGCATCTATAAGGCACCAGTGGACAAAAACAGGTGCCCCTGGTTGCTGTTTGAAAGAGAGAGACTTATACTATTTACTGTTTCTTTCAGACTTTATAATCAGTCCCTAAAATTACCAGTCATTGGAGCCTCAATTCAGCAACAAAAGTAATATCAAACTTCAGAAATACAAGAAAAATTCAAAAAATCACCTTGAGGAAATCTGAACTTAGTCTATAAGGTTCTTAAGCAATTTTGGAGAGTTATAAACCTGAATTTGGCTTCGGGTTGTTTCTTATGAAGTGTAAGCCTTAAGAGACTAGAGGCATTTTGTGTTTACCGAAATTTAGGGAAATATGGTTGAAAATTAAGAGGAAGCCCCTATCGGTCATAAAAGTGATAAAAGTGACAACACTACAAGTGGTACTTTCACGTTCTTTATGGTTTTTTTCATTTATTTATGTCTTCTGCACAAGATATATAACTTTGTTGATTATGAAAGTCTATATGAAAAGGGTACGCTATCAAGACAATTCACTTCTTGTTGTCATCACGAGTATTTGCCACTGAAGGCACATTGTATGCATGCAGTTTCAACCTCTGCGTTGTATGCATTCTAACATGGATTTCTCACTTTATAACTCAATATCAGAATTAGCATGTATTACAGAAAGTATATATAAACTAAAGATGTACATCTGGAAATTAGAGAAGTCAATCCTATGAAAGTCCTCGAGGTAGACGGTAACGGCACAGTGATTACCCCCGTGGGCAGCCTTGGTCATTTTGTCATTGTAGGCATGTTGTTGTAGGCCAGGCTATTGTAGGCCCAGTCTAACACACGAGTAGGATTGGTGGTGCTCTACATCAATTGGGTGAAAGGTGTTGACTATTGAGATGTGACATTTCCTACTTAATGTATATGAATATAATTTAGAAACATCGCCTATTTCATACAACTTGTGTTATCATGAAAGACTACTTACATCGTATTGACTTGTTTCATAGCAAATTGGATATTCCTCATAGCTATTAACTATTTGTGTCTCACATGCATGATTTTGGGATGAGAAACTATTGAACATGATACACCCGCTAAGTGTAAGTTCACTCTATTTATAACTACATTTTTCATATTAGTGTGGCATAAGATTTTCATCACACTTGCTTTGGAGACTTGGACAAATAGTGCATCTACCCAATCCATGCTTAATTGAAGATTAATTATAGCAGTTAGTAGCATAAATGTTACTGAACAAACTTATCTATGTTTGAACTAAAATCTTACCACCCCTTGTGTTAAAGATGTTTTATTATCTCTAAAGCTTGTTCGGAAAGGTATAAAACTTGTTTAGAGAGAGTTTAAACATAATGACTTATTAGAAAATGTCAGCTAAATAAAGATAATTTAGGATTCAAATCTTGTGTGTATATATTTATATATTTATTTTTACATGTTGTCTAAGTTAGGTCTGACAATCATCAATATTGGAATATTGGACTGTGAGGCTATGTTGGATCTAGTGTGTGACAGCTTGTGTCCTAAATACTATAGAGTAGGCTACATGAATACATTTTTCCTGCCAACTCTATTAACAGCACCTCCAGTGTTAAAATCAGCATCTCATCTCATAGAAATCCATCAGTTTTATGAGGAGTGCCTACTGCCTAGAGAGGTACTTATCGGCTTGGGACTGTAAGTGAAAAAATAGGACGCAAAGCACAGCATGGAACAAGTTGATCTGCCACTTTAAGGCCCAATCATAAGCATGACTCCCTTAATATAGTATTAATACAAATGTTTGCATCAATTACTTCTTCTGCGCTCACTAATCCATGAATAGAATTGGTTGCATTTTCCCTTCACGAGCTTTAATTCAGTATCCATGATTTAGTCTGATGGATTCCTAGACCCCTTTCATATCTATGACATGCAAGTGTCCAAAATATTGAATAGCACCTTTCATGATCTTGACAATACAGAAGAGCCAAGGGGCAAAGACGTGACAAGGAATGGAACAGAGCTTACTAGGAAAGCTAATCATTTTGCTACACGAAACAAAAATAGGTATATAGAATGTTACTAGTCCTTGAACGTGATAGGCTAAGTGTAGCTTCTTTGAATTGCTTAGTTGGAATGACATACATTTAACCAATAGTGATGCGAAGATCTTATTCTATTGTTAACAAAAGTAGGTACATAGCATGTTACTAGTCCTTCAATGCGATATGCTACGGGTATCCTCCCTAAATTACTTAGTTGAAATGAAATACATTTAACTGGTATGAATGTGAAGATCTTATTATATTGCTATCCACACGTTACTCCTTGTTAATACCATCCCATTTTCCTCTTTCGTCTTCCCAATAGACTATAATTAATATCGCCATTTAAACTTTTTGCATCAATATGTGGTACGCTATCTGCAAGGGTTCATAAAGGTTTGAAAAAAAATTACAATCATCAACCTCATATAAACCTCCTAGTTCGTTAAAAATTTCGGTCGAGAAACCTACAAACAAGAGGGGCTAATTCCTTAAAACTAGTTAACATCCTCGAATCCTCCACATTCTTTTTTAGAAAAAGAAAGGGATAGCTTTTCCTACAGGGAATCACTTCTAATGTAGCTTTTGCTCCTCCTGGTCTGAATTAGTTTCCGTTCTACCAAGAGTTTATCTCACTTTGGCATTTTCTTCTCCTCTCCCTTGAAGAACTTGGTTTTTATCTTCTCTTTGCTTATCTTTTCATCTTTCTCTCCATTACTTGCTTAGAAATTTAAGGTTCAAACCCATCATTGTCAAAAGGTGTGGAAGATTAGATGATTTTATTTCAATTCCACCACTGAAAAATTACTGTGAAAAACTTAGGGGACATACGTACTGTGTTTTTGAAAAATTGTTAAAACATTGATTTAATCATTCCAAACTGATACCATCCCACGACATGGAATGCGCGACCTGGAATTCTGAATTGCAGACCGCACGGCGGCAACAATTCATGTTAATATAGCCAGAACTTCATATCATTAAATCTCGATAGCATAGCTCGCCAAGTCTGATCAGGATTCAGTACAGACCATCCCTTCTTTAATCTTGATAATTGCTAACTTAAACAAAAAATCTTAGCTTGGGCCTCAATCTTAATCTCCTCAAAACCTGAAATTTTTTGTAAAATAAGCATTGCATGATCTAAAGAATCTTGTCCATCACCTTCATTTCTTCATAATCTAAGCTGATCACTAGACACACTAGCCCACCCCCATCAAAAGTAGATGGACAAGAAGAAGAACTCAAACCCAGTCAACAATATGGAATTCCTTTTAGAAAAAATGGTTTGTGCTAACGAGATGAAGCTACTCTCGAGCTGAAATTGTCTCAGGTGATTAAGCATAGCACAACTGGAGTGTAAGAGACCTAAGTCATAACCTAAGGTTAAAAAAATGGTTTATGCTAATGAGATGAAGCTACGCTCAAGATGAAATAGTCTCAGGAGATTAAGCATAGCACAGTAGGAGTATAAGAGACCTAAGTCATAACCTAAGAGGTGAAAGTCACAGTGGTTTTAAGGCTCCAGCAGCCTATAAACCTCGTGCTTAGAAGATAATTTACCAGAACGGTGACAGAAATTAGAGTGAGACAAGCTGTAGATAACATTAGAAAAAATTTAAGCCAAGGAAGGTAAAAGTCCAGCGCTTTATAGGCTCAAATGCAAAAAGAGGTTAACCATACAAGGATTTAAGATCAACCAACTTTTTTTGTAGGGATTTCTGTATTTTCCTAGAATTTCAAGTATTTTAACAAGTTACAATAAAACATGAACATGTATCAATTTATACTGCAATAAATGTCTACCTATATAAACAAAACAAGAGAAAGAAGTTTCTGTCCCGTGAGGGAGCAGTAGTGTAAGAACACAACCCTAGAAGATAAAGACTCACCCTATCGTTTGGACGTTGAAGCGGTCGCCGTCGACTAGCGGTAAAAGCCCCCTGAAAAGTATCAGCCCTCGGCTCGAGCATAAGCCAAGGTCCCTACTCAGATGAGGATCGATCGCCCAAGAAAATGAATATGAAAACAATAAAGTTTAAGAAGAAGATAACTTCTCGGGCTGCAGAGTAAGTGCAGGCGGCTCTATTTATAACCCTCAGAGCACCCCGGTTGCAGCAGCACAATCTCGAGATTTGCAATAACGGGCAAGTGATTGGTATAAAAACCATTTTCCTTCCCATATTCTATCCATGTGGGATTAAATATATATGCTAAAATGAACACTAGTGGGAAAACCAAGCTTTCCCAGGGTGGTGTTCACTCAACCCCAATATTTTTCTACTTGTTTTCCAGTCTCTTCTGTTAACCATACAAGAAAAGAAGAAGAAAAAAAAAAAAAAAAAAGAAGTCTTTTTAGCTGATTTTTCCTCTCCATCAGTTAGGGTTTGAATTTTTCGAGATATTTTCACCACAAACATTCTATTTATAGTAATTGCAATGCGCACATATGGGAATAAGACACTACACACATCAATCCAGCATGAATTCGAATACTAAGCAAGCCAAAAAAAAAAAAAAATCAAAACCCCAAAATTCAAGCACCAACGAACTCACCAGTTCCTCCCGAGGACCTCCTCAGCTCGATACCCTGTACCCTTCTCAAACCCTTCGCTCACATAAATAATCGGGTGGTCCGGCTCAATCGCGTCGGTGACCACAAGCCCGTACGACGCCGGAACCGGGAGCCCTGGGAAAAACCCCTCGCCGATCGTGAACGGCCCTCCGCCGCCCCCTCCGCCGCCAAGATCCCCTCCTCCTCCTCCTCGCCGCCGCTCGAGTCCTCGATATCGCTGTCCCACTCCATCGACAGAAACCCTAGAGCTCAACCCATGGGGTTTTCCGAAACTAGCGGCGAATTTTCACGAAAATTCCCCCTTTTTTCCCTCCTTTTCTCTTTCTGGAATGATCGATGGAGGAGAGGTGTAACAAGAACGAGTGGAATGAGAGAGAGTTTCACAGCAAATGAACCACGTAAGAAACCGACCTAATGGGTAAAACGGGTGCGGCGGTGATTCGCTTTTCACACCCGAACCCGTTTAGTCTACTGATATTTTATTGTCTCTTGATAGAGAGTAAATTCAATAAATTTTCACACCTAGTTTTGCTTTTCAAAGTGGTGTCCATTAGTCATTGATACATGCTTTTGCTCGTTTTTAAAAGCGAGATTTAATGCTATCCATTACCAATCCCTGTTAACCCAAGCATATAGATGCACACATGAGAGTAATCCTTGATTATTCTTTTAAATGCAAGCATATGGTAATAGTAACAAGAAAAAACTCGATATTAACAAGATAAGGCAAGTTGGGTGTGACATTGACACCACTATATAGTTATTGAATTCACATATCATCTTTCTTTCTTTTTTATTTATTTATTTATTTATTTATTTTTGGCTAGAAGAGGCACAAAGCTAGCTGCTACATCCCTTCAAGAGCTATTCTCCACGCGTCCGCCAATAGAATTTGCCATAGCTCGGTTAAGAAATTGGCAATGAAGTAACCTCCCCATTGCTCTATTCAAAAAAATTTACAATCCAATTCGCAGCAAAATTTGCTTCCCTTGCTATATGCCTTGCCTCGAAAGCAGAGAAAGCAGAGCTCATTCTCCAGATATCATTCACAATGGTGAATCATTACCACCACCCATGTTCTCCTTAAGCAGCTTAATAACCTGGATAGAATCACCTTCTAATATCACTGGGCTGCTCTATACATGTCAAAGGTGATCATAAAGCCAACCTGTATAGAAAAATACACTCTTGGAACAAGGTGCTAGGTCCTCAATTCTATCGTGTAGCCTAGGGCTAACGGGTCGTGATCCGCAGGGGAAGGACAGTGCTGGAAGCAATTAAGTAAGTTCCTTCTTTTAATTCACCAAAACAAGTTAAGAGTCCTCTTCTCAGTTTTAAAAGAAAATAAAAATAGCTAAGGCTAATCTAGGTTAGAAGAATTCTAAAGAAGAAATGGCTTTATTGTTAAAGAAGAAAAATAAAACGAGTTTAGAGAAAAAGAAAGAGAAAGTGTTGGTTTGAGAATTGTTAGATTAATCTAAGAAAGAAAAATAAAAAGAGATAAAGGAAGAAGACTTGCCTCTGTTGTAAATTAAACGTAACATAATTTGATGTGAATGTAAAACAAAGCAGTAGAAAAGAAATGCGTTGAACGCGGTGCTTGGATAGATCGAGCACAATGGAGAAAAATGGCAAACTTTCATTGATTGTCATCTTCAATATAAGTGCCTTGAAAAAAGGATTACAATAGTGTCACTCTACAATAATTCTTCCTCTCTTTTCTCATGTAACTCTCTCTACCCTAAAAAAAAATAAATAAATTACATTGAAGAAGAAAAGAAAAACTTAAACTAAACTAACATAAAACTCTCTCTGGAGTGGTGCCCCTCTGCCTTTGAGATTACATGTATTTATAGGAGAAAAAGGGATTAAAGGGGAGCGTAAGGAGATGGGGGAGCAAACGCTCCCCCTAATTCAAATACTCAGCCGCGGAAATGCGGCTTTGGCCGCGTTTGGGGCGCTTGTCCGTCCATCTGTCCTCTATCCTTTTATCCACTTGGATTTTGAATTTCTGTTCTGAAATTGACGAAATATCCTTTTATCCTCAGTGAAACCGTTAGGGTCTTCAAAAAATCTATTTTTGCTTAAATTTTAATTAGTATTTATCTCATCTGATATACCCGTCTTCAAATAAGATGTCTTCTAAAAACTCTGGATTTGAATCGATCCCCTTTATTTTGAACTTTTGGATTTAATTGGATAAATCTGTCAATCTCTCTCTTTTCTTTCTTAATTACCTGCATGTCACGAGACATTAAAGTATATTAAATATAAATGTAGAAATGTGACACATATGATAAGAAAATATGTAATGCACGTGTATGATCACCCCCCCAAACTTATCGTTTGCTCTTCCTCGAGCAAAATAAAAGGAAAAGAAAAACTAAACTGACCTAACCTAACTCACTTTCGTAGAAATCACGGTGACACTTAGCACGTGCAACAAGTCGTTAAACCTCTAGGTTACCCCTACATGACAAGTTTTGTCTCGTGAGGGTTTTCAGTGGATTGCACCCACAAAATCCATAAAAAAGAAAAACAAAGTGTTAGCATTATCGAAAATGCATTTTGAAGGAAAAAAAATTTGAAGTATTATTGTAAAAAAATCAAGTAATCTATATGTCATGGGATTATCAAAACTTAGTCATTCCTAAACTTAGTCCTTATTCAAGAACTTGTTTTCAATCAAGGTAAGGATTAAAATTGTATTTCTCATCTAATCTATTATTTTACTCTAAGTCATATGTACATTGTGACCTTGAGAATTTGACTCGGGATTCTTTAACTCTAAATCTTATACCTTAGTATTTTTATTATATATTTTCTTTCTTTTTTTCTTTTTTTTCATTTATGGAGGTAATATCCTTAGCTCTATTAGGCTTTCTAATTCGCCCATGTAACGAGCCCTAGATGCTTACTGTTTGGTCAGAAAAATACCTTGGTCGGTGTAAGATTTCTTTGGGTGGCTGAAAAATTACAATGGAAAGATTCCGATTACAAAAGAGGGAAGAAGACTCGGTTCTCCCCTTTGTTTGAAACTGGGTTCTTTGAGTGACAGTGGAGAGTGATTCTT
Source organism: Agave tequilana (assembly GCA_038442645.1). Taxonomy (NCBI): domain Eukaryota; kingdom Viridiplantae; phylum Streptophyta; class Magnoliopsida; order Asparagales; family Asparagaceae; genus Agave; species Agave tequilana. The sequence continues at coordinate 102,499 of JAVJIF010012133.1, read as the reverse complement.
GTTCTCCGTTGACCGACCGACTGTTTACCTTTTCTTTCGGATGCTCTCGAAGACTAATCAGAGAGGAACTCTGTTTTTACACGCAAAGTGTTTAGAGTCCACTGACTACTCTCCCTTTCTCCTTTTCTCCAAAAGTCCTATCTTTGTATTCAAAAAAGAGTCTCTTGATTTAAAGAAGTTCTCTTGATTCCAAAGAAGCTGTCCCCCTCTTTCATAGCAACTCAGGCTATTTATAGGGAGTCATGGGGGTATTATCGTCCCCTAAAATCCCTCCATAATGGTGATTAACTCCCCTATTACGTAGGGAGTTAATTGACCCAGTAATGGGGTCTGTTACTATAGAAACGCGGGACTCGCACTGGACGCGAACCTCGCCTTACTTGTTGTAGACTCGAACGTCTCAACATGCGGAGTTGCTCAGACTCGTGTTTGAAGTGAGACGCAGGGTTTCTCAGACCCGCGTCTGAAGTGGAGTGCCAAGTTGCTCAGAATTGCGCTTGACCTGGAACGCGGAGTTACTCAGACTCGCGTTGGTCGAGACGCGGAGTTACTCAGGCTCGCATCAAACGCGGGCTTACTCAGGCCTGCGTCTGAAGTCTCCATGCTTCTTGAGATGCGAAGTCTGCGTTTCAGTTCAAAACGCGACCTTCGCGTTGAAGTGAGGCTCGCCTCTGATGACTTGTCCCTGGTAATTTTTTGACAGCCTACAGATTCCCCTCAAAGTTTTTGATACTCCGCGGTTGACTGGACAGATTTCAAAATACTTTGCACTTTAGTTGAATTTGGGTCTCCCATGATTGGACTGGTAATCTTTTAAGATGCTCTAAGCTTGATCTTGTCTGGATTGTGGTCTTCGTGAGTGTACCGTTGAACTACTTGAAGCCTTCAAGAAAGATCATCACAAGTGTCTTAAAAACTCAGTCTAACACTGTTATGAGCTCTGCTTTGCATGTTGGTGTACTATTGAACCGGTGGAGTTGTCGATTGCTCTTTCCAGTGTACTGTTGAACTGATTGCAGATGTAAGGACATACTCCTTGTGTGTGAGAGAACGCAGCCCTCGCAAACGCGGTTATCACACCGATCAAGTAGAGACGCGAATTTCAGTGGGAGTTGAGACGCGACTATTGATTGCTGACGTGGCTCTCAATGTTGAAGAGGCATGACTCTTGGTTGATGTTGGGACGCGGCCCTCAATTGCCGTTAAGACGCGGCCCTCAATTGATATTGAGACGCGACTCTCAATTACTGCTGAGACGTGGCCCTCGTTGAGACGCGGCTCTTAAAATGCGAAGATCGTGTTAGATACTTCGGGGCGCGAATGCAGGCGCCGCTTGGGATGCGTGTCTGGCTCTGATTGAGCTTGAGATATGCGCCGCGTATCTCGGCCGTTGGAAGGCCTATAAAAGACCTGGGTCTTTCAACAGTCAATTCACTTTCACTGTTCATTATCTTCGACCAGACCAGCGTCTAAAGCTCTTGTGCTTTCTCAAAACTCATAAAGCTCCGAGCTTTTTCCAATCTTTTCAAATATTCTCATCGTGCTTATGGCCCAAAAGCGAAGATTGTCGCTTCCTCTTCGAGCGTCGCTGCTTCTGAGCCTCAAATAGGTAGTGTTCCTCCTCAATAAGCCCCTATTTCAGGTAAAAAGTCTTCAAATGATTTTCTCCATTGAGAACACGAAGAGGCTCTGTCCTCTTAACTTCTCTTTGAAGTTTCAAAAACTTCTGTTGAAGTTGATCAGTCAACGCGGATCTTGCTGGTCTGCATTTGATTTGTGAACGCGGCTCTCGCATTGATGAGCAGAACACGGATCTGGCGTATCCTGTCGTTTCTTTGCTTTGTCAACACGACCTTGGCATCTGCGAATTGAACACGGCTTCAATAGACTCCGCGTCTTGAGACTTCTGAACGCAGGTCTCGTTTGTGAGACTCGTGTTTAAGTCTGTAGACTTAGAAATTTTTTTCTAAGTATAGAATCTAGACGTGGACTTCATGTGAGGCTCGCGTTTTGGTCATAGGACGCGGGTCTCGTGTGTTGAGCCTCGCGTTTGAACTCGAATAGTGTAGTTTCACTGTTTTTTCAAAGTACTGATAATGTGTTCTCCTTTGCTTGCAGTGATGTATTCCTTGATTTCTCTGACAAAGAGGTGCCATTTTGGGTATGCAGGTGGACCAGGTCCGGATGTCGTCTCCAGATTTAACAAAACTGTGTGGCTTTTACTGGAAAGAGTCGAGAATAGCGAGCCAAGTTGAGCCAGGCAAGCTCGCAAACTCTCCGAGAACTTATCACGGACGGGAGGCTTGAATCTGAGGCCCGTTCATTATTGAAGAAGCCGGATTTTTTGTTCGGAGACTCTATCGATGAGGATGTGGAAGTGATGCTTGATGGCAGTTACAAATGGCTCCGTCGGCTTGGAGAGCGTCGTTTCTTTCTCCCAGACATGGAGAGAAAGTTCTCCTTATCATTCATCCAGCCACTATCTCTTCACCGATCGATGGAGTGGGATCTGACAAAGGAGCAATCTTAAGCTTCTCTTGGGCAGATATGTCAACACGGCAATCCCGGTGGATCATGACAAGAATGTCATCAGATTGTTGCCTGGTTCCTTTGAGATGGAGTACCCTGCATGTGAGACTTCCCATCAGGCGTCCTTGTTCATTAACAAATTCATGGACGTTCAAGGTCACTTATCACCGGGCAAGTTCCGAGCATTGGGATGAGTCCATTTTTCGGACAAGTATTGGTGGTACAAGATGGTGGGCTTCGTCCTTATAGATTTGAAGAACTACTACAGACCAGCCTTTATACTGCGGTGCGAGCTGTTCAGTATGGCATCCCGCCAAGCAGCCATCACTTCTTTGCCATGTTGGAGCGTTATAATCTGGAGACATGTACGTTCTTCACCCTGATCGGGGAGATGGGACTAGCTCTTCATAAGATGTACGAAGTTTATGGGCTAGTGATGGGGGACATTCCGTACGAAGAATATGTCCCGTCAGCCGAAGAACTGCACTTGATGGAGGGTAGTGCTCCCCTGGTATACGCAACATATTGAAAAGTATTATGTCACTTCCATATTTGCGCCGAGATCACCGATTGGAGGTCCGAAGGAGTCGAGCAAATGGCTTTGGTAAATTACATCTTCAATGGGTTGGAGGACAAGAGTGACCAATTGACCCGCTTAGCCCCAAGCACTGATGCAGAAATTGAGGGGAGGATCAATGCTTCAACATCCTCGTATACCACAGAGTCTGTTAAGGATACTTTTCAGAACATGCACAGTCTTCGAAAGTTTTCATCATCAGGCCAAGACTCCCATTTCCAACAGGGCCCTGTTAGTGTGATTCCTAATGCTGTGATTAAAGCGGTGCGTTGTGCCGACACTTCCCCCCGAGGTTATAGTGACCGATGTGGTATACCCGGCTGATCTACTGGCATTTGGTCGGGGTATCGCCCTTCTCCCGACGATGGTGGGATGCATTCAGAGTGGACTCCGGGCACCAACCAAGACATTCTGCAGAGTAGAAGCCCTGGTGGATGCTAAAGGCAATGTGCTTACTGACCAGCATGGTAATTCCGAGGTCAAAGTGCCTAATCCCAGATTGAGCTTCTGTACACCCATTTAGTGACGTGGTATTCATGCAAAGCCCGTCTCTGATAACGGCCGCGTGCACATCGGAAGACTTTGTGCCCTTTTTACAGAAGTAAAAGCTCACGACCTAGAAGCATGCCTATATCTTTATATCAGGAGGCCATCCAGAGCGACTCGAATTATCAGTTGGTTCGATGTCTCCCCGATATTCAGGATGCATCATGTGGAGACCAGTTCCTGGACATCGCAGGGCCAGATGGTATACCACCCTCTCGACCGGTGCTTCTGCTGGTTGAGTATCATACCCGGATATCTAGTTTTTTGTTAGGATGGCACCTGTACAATCGAGCCTTATCTGCCGAGCCGATTTGCTCTTCAATTCGGGTATGACCAGCTCTACGTGGGGAACCCAAATAGCAGCTTCATTTCAGTGGGAATCTTTTCGAAGGGGCACGGACATGGTATTGTCATGTGGCGGGTGGGACGGGAGCAATATTCAATCTTCCTCAGAGACCTCCTAATGCATATACTAGCCTAAACTTTTGCACCTGGTATGTTACTGCCAATGCAGTGCCAGGTTATGAGATGAATGCCTCTTGTATTAAAGCCATCAAGTTAGCCTATAATGCCCATAGGGGATCCAAGATTGCTCGTAAGAAAGGAATGAACGAGTACTTGGAGGCTGAGAAAGAGGCTGGCGCGTGTGGAGTGGCAGAGCGCGTCACTGGAATCACAAAGGAACACTCTATGAGGAAATCTCGCCAGGCTGTGGCGAAGCGTGCCCATCCACCCTCTTCTGTCTGTGGCTTGAATCGGAAGAGGGCACAAATGGAACCTGAAGCAGAAGTTCCATTGCAAGGAGCTTCTCAGCCAAAGGTGGGTTCAGTAGAATCCGAGGAAGAAGAAGAGGTGGCTCCTCCGCTCATTCGGAGTCGACGTAGTAAGGGCCCTGCCACTTCGGAAGGAACAGCAGTTGCGGAGGGGTCTCAGCCAGAAGCTCCGTTAGCTCTTTTGATGACCTCAGGCGAGGGAGCTGAAATGCAACCAAGTTCCCCAAGCATTATGATGTCGGCCTTGAAGGTCGTTGAATCCAGCCCGACCACTACGCCAATCGGAGGAAAAGCTCCAGTTGTTGAGGTGCCTTTGGTTCAGGTATCGTCTTCGTCATCTGAAGGCGATGATCATGATGTTGGGCCGGAGCCTGACTCCTATGACGCAAATGAACCCTCGCATGTGGCGGAGGAGGAGACACATGTGATTCCTCCAGAAACAGAGTTGTTGTCTAAATGGATTGCTACTGCTTAAGGTATCTTTTCTTTCCCACCCATGTCTTTTCCTGTAGAAAATATAGACGATATTTTAATCATCTACTTGGGCGACCTTTCGCAGGGACTATTATTGCAACTGAAGGTGAAACCTCCTTGAATATTGCAGAGATGGTTGAAGAACTGACTCAGCCAGCATGAACGAGAGTTCTCAAGATCCGCGATGAAGTGGTTGTTGTAGGGCAACATCCGGGGCTGAGGAGTCTTCTCAGCCAGGAGAACTGCTGGAAGTTTTGTCCCTTATATCTCCCCAACCTGGTAAGATATCAGCATTCAATAATCTCCTTCTTGGCGTTATTTCTGACATCATTGTACTGGTTGTAGGCGATACTTCCCCAACTCAAACAGAGGAGCCTATTCCGGATATTGGTGGGGAGGTCATTCCTCCCACTTATGACCATGTCTCCATCGCCGTTGTAGAGAATGGATCAGACAGTACTCCATAGGTATCGGCACCGCTATAGATCTTTTGGAAGAATTGTCTCTCCAAATGGTTAGGTAATTCTTTACGACAATGGAGTATTGCACTGAACTGATATTATCTGGGTGAAGCTCCTTCGAGTTCGTACGAACGCTCCTTGATAATCAGGTCGAGAATATCTGACAGATTGGGGGTTCTGACTAAGCGAGAGCACATCAAGTGCTAGTTGAGCGACTCGGTATGTACTAGAAGGAGCTTAGAAACCTAGAGGGAGCCAGCCCGTTAGTTGATGCTCAACGGGTATTCAAGAGCCTCCGTATCAGTCAGGAACTGTATGGGGAGAAAAGTTGAAAGAGAATTGCAAATTTTCTTGAATCAATGAAAAGTTACAACAATTCTAAATTCCAACTACAAGAAAGAGAAGACACTCAAGCCCGGATCTTCTCTTTATTTAAGGTTGGGTTCTTTGCATAGCGGTGGAAAGTAAATCTTATTTTCTGTTAACTGGGTAAACGTCAAGCTCTTTTGGAACTCTTCTCCTTGGATCACGGATGGAGTAGTACAACTCCTATCCATGAAATCTTAAAAAGATTTAGGCAAAAACTTGAACTCAACAAGTTGATAGAAGAGTTGAACTCTTTGTAAAGCTATATTCCTCAGCTGAAAATTTTTGACGCTTTTCAAAAGCAGCTTTAGCTGTTTATAGGGGTCCAGAGGTAAAATTGTCCCCTAAAAACCCTCCATAATGGGGGTTAACTCTCCTCATTACGTGGGCAGTACTTGACCCAATAATGGGGGTAGTTATAACTGAGACGCAGAGCTCCTCTATAATTGAAACGTGAGCTTAAGCTCTGCGTTTAGCCGTTGAGGTGATGCTGGACGTGGGTCTTGAGCTCCGCGTTTGGGCGCCACGGTGGTGTTGAAACGCGAGCTTGAAACTTTGTGTTTCCTTCATTAACGTGGTTTTAGACGCGTGCCTCAAGCTTCGCATCTGAGACGTGAGCTTCAAGTTCTGTGTCTGAGCACTGAAGTGGTACTGAGACGCGAACTTTGAGCTCTGCGTCTTGGCATTGCAGTGGTGTTGAGACACGGGCTTGAGCTCTGCGTCTTGACACTGGAGGGATGCTGGGGGGCAGGATTCGAACCCTGTGTCTTGGTATTGCACGAGTGGCTTTGATTAGCCTCGCGTCTGAAGCATGGACTCTGTTATCTGATGACATGTCTTCAATAATTTTTAGACAGTCTACAAAATCCCTCCAAAGTTTTTGAAACTCCGTGGTTGATTGGGGCGGGTTTCGAGACACTTTGGACTTCCTTTTTGGCAGCAAGCTCTCGAGACTGAACTGGCAATCTTCTGCGATACCTTAAGCTCTATCTTTTCTGAATTTTGGTCTTCGCGGATGTACTTTTAAACTCTTTGAAGCCATCAATGATGATCGTCATGAGTGTTCAGATACGCAGTCCAGATCTCATCGGTACTCTGAGCTGGTTGTCGTGTACTGTTGAGCCGAGAGAAATCGCCAACTATTTTTGCCAGTGTATTGTTTGAACTGATTGCAGAAGCAGAGACTAAACACAGGTCTTGTAGACGCGAAGGTCGTGTTGCCTTGGAGACGTGGGCCTCGTCTGAAGTAGAAACGCGACTCTTATCCATTGGAGAGACGCGAACATCGAAGTGGAGACGCGGCTCCCACTTTGTTGAAGTGACGCGAACTTTGAGGTGGAGACACAGACTTCTCTTTGTTGAAGAGATGCGACTCTGCTGTTTTGGCAAGGCGCGAATTTCCTTCAAAGTGAAGACGCACCTTTCACTTGCTGTAGAAACACGGTTCTGAGCATTACAAACGTGAACTTGATTCAAAGTATAGACGCAGCCCTTGGCTATTGAAGAGGTGCGCGCTTCAACTTGCTGGAGAAAGAAGAACCCAGGTTAAACCTATACAAAAATCTATTCTACTTTCTACTTAATCGTCCTTCCTTTTACCTTCAGGAATTGCAGTATTTATATGATAAAAGGAGTGGAAAAGAGTGGTGAAGAGATAAGCTCAAATTGCTGGCCCAACAACCAATATATTTATCCTTGCTATCCCTTTGTATACTGATAAGTTCATCTCTGGACTTCTGGATTTTAGATTATCTTCATTTATTTCTTAAGTAAGGATAATAAATCCAAATAAATCTGATTTAGTTGGAATAGATTTGATAATATCCTCTCTATGTTATCCCATATTTTCTGATAAGATTTGCCTCTGGAGTTATGGATTTGGGGTTATCTTTGTTGGTCTTCAGCTTAACTAAATGGATCTTTAAAAATTCAGTTTTAACTGATTTTATCTGGTGTTATCTTCTCTGATTTGCTCCAGTCTTTGGATAGAATTGCTTGTAAATCTCTAAATTTGAGTAGATCTTCATTGATTTGCTTAAGCTTTTAAAACTCCATATTTCATTGGATAAACTTCTCCATTTCTCCTCTTTCTCCATAAATTATCCTGCATACCATTAGACATTAAAATGAATTAAATAGCAGAGTTTTATTACAAAATAAATATGAAAATGTGACACATGTGACACTAAATATACAATGCACAGGTACAATCATACTTCAAAGAGGCATTGTGTGCATCTCCTACTTTTTCGTGTATCAGGAGAGATGACTTCGTTGGTTCACGCAATGATGTTAGGGCATTCATTGCTGACTAAGGATCACTGTCCACGTCAGTGCTAGTATCTGATGGCACAGAATCCAAAACAAATGCAGAAAAGTAAGCCAAATCTAAATCTTCATTGATGAACCACTCGCCTTCAACATCAGCATTGTATCAGAATTGAGCTTGCCAATGCGCGTTATAAGAGGGTTTATTTCCCAGAGACATTCGTCTTCTTCTGTCTCTGTATCTGCTTCGTTGCCAGAGTCGAATTCTTCTAAGTGTGGATTCTCATGAGTCTCAAGAGAATCCTGATAAAGGAGGGAATCAGTATAATAATTCTCAACTCCTTTGAACGGACGCCTTTAGGCAATCAACCTTCTCACTTTTTCATCTCCACCAACGTATTTTATTATTTGATGAAAAGTGGATGGGACGATGGCGTTGCAGTGAATCCAAGGTTGTCCCAACAACAAACTATACGAGGTGTCAGCGTCAATGACATAACATGTCACCGCTGATTTCAGGTCCCCAATCTGACACCTGAGCTTGATTTTTCCCATCGGGCGGGTACCATTGGCGTTGAAGCCATAAATGGTTGTCTGAGTGGCGCTCAATCGATGGGTGGGGATCTCGAAATGTTGCATGACCCTGCGGGGTATAATGCTCAATGCGGATCCTGAATCAACCTGAATGCGGCTCACTTCAGATGATCCAATATACCCTATGTAGTACAGGGATCTATCATGCTTTCATTTGACTTACACGGCTTTTGGGGTGAATGTGATGCAGAGAGCTGCTTCGAGGCATGGTGACAATGGTTGTCAGCTTTCTCTTGACATGTAGTAGGAATCTGGGTTACGAAAATCTCTGCATCTGCTAATGCTTCTCTTAGAGCAACTCTTGTAGACTTGGAAAGTCTTAGGAGCTCATAGAGAGTGATTCGAGTAGGGATGTTGGCTAGTTTAGCCAAGACATCAAAACAGAAGGGAGTTGATGGTCCTGCACCGCTTTTCGGAAGAGCTTTGACATATGGAAGCTCTTTCTGCTTTTCTACGGATGGCCTCGTGGACTGCTCGATCGCCTCCTCAGTTAGGGAGTTTGCTATTGGCTCGTCGTACTGCTTCAGGTACTGCTTACCAGATCGAGTCTTTGATGCGAGAGGTATGCCCGTGTCAGCAACAAGGGTGGACTCTTCGTCTTCCGAACTAGTAAGGGAGGCGACATCGTCCTCGGTTTCTCTCGTAGAGATGCTCACCACAATGTTGGAAGATGCTTTAACCTTGCCTCTAGACTTCCTGCTTGTGACAGTTGTCCACTGCTGGCTTTTGACAATGTCAGGATGGACCCACATTGTCTCTCCTTGAAGAGTGGGGATGAGGATAAGACCTTTCTCTCTTGTGAGGATCAGTATTGATCACTCTAAGTTCCCCTTTTGGGATGGGAACCACTCCTGTTGGTGCTAGCGGAAGATTTCATTCAAATTGACGGTGACGTATGATTGAGTTTTTCCTGCACGCAAAATATAGAATATTAGATTTAGAACAAGATGTGCAAGGTGCTCAATTCTAATCCGCGGTAGCAATGGCTATGCGGGTCGTGATCCTCAGGGAGGGACTACCGATGGAAGCGTTTAAGTAAGTTATCTCTTTTTTTTATTTATTTTGTTATTTACAAGGTATTTACAATGAGTTGGGAAGAAAAGAATGAGTTGGAGTTGGTGATCTAAACTAAAATTACAAAGAAATAAAACTCTAACACATACATACCTCTTTTGCCCTGCTTACCTTTGATCCATGTACGACGACTTACCTTGTCTTTGAAGGCGTTCAAGAATGACGTATAGGATCTTCCACCTTCGCGATCTACACTACAAAAAGAAAAGACTAGCAAGAGAAGGCTTGTTCATCTCCATAGGTCATCAAGGGCACTTCTTCGGCTAGGCAGTCTCGAAGCAATCGGATCTCATGGTTTAAAAAACATCAGAGAGAAACAATGACATAGAACAAGAATAGAAAAACAAAGATAAAGCAAGAATAGAGCAACAATGAAACAAGAATAAAAACAAACCAACATTGAGTAGATTTTATTAACAATGGGAGAAAAGTAGGACTTACACCGATGTCACCTCAGTACAAGTATGAACTTCTTCCTCCATGAAAGCATCCTCCACTCTCAGTTACAAAAATTACAAAAGAAAACGAAAATAAAACCTAACCTACAACTAGAAGAAAACCTAAAAACCCTAGCTTTTAGCTCTGTATTTTCTGTACACCCTTCTCGGTTGCACTGCAGGGGTATTTATAGGTGCAGAAGGAAGTAGAGTCCCAACACAACTCCTCCACGAAAACTCGTCCCCTGATAAGACTATACTGCCGCGGAAACGCGGCTTGGGCCGCGTTTTCGCGGCCTTATGGTGGCGGCTGGCCACGCGCTTTGGCGCGTGGCCTCCCCTGGTCCGTCCATCTGGGCGTTTTCTTCTGGAAGTTGAATCTCGGCTCTTCATCTTTTGATTTGGATATAACTTGGGAAGCAAGTTACCTATATCCCAAATCTTTTCCACGAATTTCCTTCTCTTCTTTTAGCTTTTATCCTCATCCCGCAAGTGTTTAGGGTTGAATAGAAGTCTATCCTTCCCTCTTCTTTAATATTTGCAACTTTGGCCCTTGTGTATTTACACTTTTGACAATTGATATTTGCACTTTTGCACTTGGGCTTGAATATGGGCTTTTGGGCTTCTTTTAGGCTTTATTCATTATTAAAATAAGAACTCAAGGCCTGCACACAATAAATCACAAAATATTAATAAATGTGCAGAATTATATGAATAAATATGAAAATGTGATTGTAAATATGATGATAAAAATGCACTTTTCACTACCAATCACACCCCCACACTTATCTTTTTGCTCGTCCTCGAGTAAAAATCAAAGAAAAGAAAAAGAAAAGAAAAATTAATCTAACCTAACTCACTTTCGTAGGAATCACGGTTGCACTTAGCATGTGCAACAAGCCGTTAAATCCCTAGGTTACCCTAGAGGACGAGTGTTGTCTCGTGAGGGTTTTCAGCGGATTACACCCACAAAATCCATAAAAAGAAATATTTGAAATACTTTTGAAAAGACTAAGTAATCTATAAGTTTTTAGGATCCTCATTTTTATTCATTCTTAGACTTAGTCTTTATAAAGTAAATTGTTATCCATTTTAGGTAAGGTTCAAAATTGAACTTCTAATATAGTCTTTTTCGTTACCAAAATCATATGCATCCTTATGAATTTATACTAGGAATTCCTTAACTTGGACTCTCATGCCTCTTTATTATTTTTATAACTTCATCTAATTTTCTTTCGTGTAAGCATCAAGGCTTCTTGAGGCCCTAATACCTAACTATTGATTATTAGATGTGTTAATAAATTTTTTTTTTAGCATGTATAACTCATCTAATTTCTTTTGTGTAAGTATCAAGGCTTCTTGAGGCCCTCATACCTAACTAATTGACTATTAGATTGTTAATACATATCTCATATTTCTTAGTTTTATTAGTTTTTCTAATCCACCCATGTAGCGAACTTAAAGTCGATGACTCCCAAACCGGTTGGCTTTAGGGCACCAGGTGAGAAAACACCCCGCGGACTCAAATTCGAGTGAAAAGGCCCCAAAACTAAGGACTTTATTTTATTTACTCACCTTTAGGCATGAATACTTATGCTTCTTGAGGCACATGTATCAGCTTAATTAGTGATTTTCTCTTATATATATATATATATATATATATATATATATATTATATATATATATATATATATATAGAGAGAGAGAGAGAGAGGCACAAAGGTGTTCGTCTTAGAATCCTAGATATGCATTAGGTATGCAAATTTCATTAAGGTAAAAATCAAGACTAATTAATTATTCAATTTCTCCTCCTATACCTAACATTTAAACAATTTATTTATTTTGACCAAGTTTTTAGAAATCCTAATCATGATTTTCCTAATTCTTAAGATTAACTTAGATTTCTTTCAAAGATAAGTCAAAATATTGTCCTTTTTACAATTTTTTTTTATAGCAAAATTTGGTTAGTTTCTAACTATGTTAGTATGTTAGTAAAGCCTACCCCCACACTTATCTCATGCACTGTCCTCAATGTATGAATGTATGAATGTATGCATGAAAAAGAAGAAGGGAAGGCAGAAGTTACCTCAAGGTGGTGGTTCCGGTGGTGGTCTAATTGGTCCACGAAATGCGGCCCAATCAAGATAATGTGGTAGTTCACGGGACCTACCTTTATTGACCTCTTTTTTATTTACATATTTACAGTCTCCAGAATAAATAGGATCATGGAAGATCCTCTCTTGAAACTTACTCACTTTACATGACCAGTCCTGGAAAATCATCACAGAGTCATGGTCTATACCTATGTCCAACAAAAGAATGTGACTTGGTAGAATGGTTGACTTGGACTCAAGAATGAGAGGTTCAGGAACGAATACCGACTCAGAAAAGAAACTTAAATCAAGTAAGGGTTCAGGAGTCGAGCTTGTTTCAAGAAGTGTGTCCAAGTCAAGAAGTTGAAACTCAAGTTCACAATCATCTTCCCACAATGGTATGTGACTCAATATTGGTGATTCAAGTTCAGGAATGATAGGTGTGGGAATCAAAACTGACTCTAAATATTACCTAAGTCGGGTAACAAAATAGGAGTCAATAATGATTCGGGAATTTGAACTTGATCATAGATTTAAGAATCTAGGTTACATATTTCATTAGGTTCAATCTCATAAAATGAGAACTTGCCGATTTGTCAATGGGACTTTCAAAAGTATGAAATTGGTCAAGTTCAATATGATGATCATTAAAAATGGGTGATTCAATTTCATGATCTATGGGTACAGGAATAAATGTTGGCTCAGAAAATTGGTCCAAATTGGGTAAGGATACTGGAGTCAACATAGATTCGAAGATGGAAACTGAATCGCAAAGTTGGGGATCGGGTTCACATTCACATATAATTCAATCTCATTAAAATTAAAACTAGCCAATTTGTCCAAGGATTGAGATTGGTCCAGTTCATATTGATGTGATGAAATTGAATTTTGATCAAGGTCTTCTAGATAGGATGATTCTTGGTTTCTATCAACTTGCTCAAGAATGTTGGAAAGTCTAGAAATTTGATCATTCATTATATCTTGCAACCGATCCACTTTTTCTTCTATCCTATCGAATAGATCAATGGTGGACTGAAACCTTGGTGATGTGGGAAGAGACGTATATGAAGATAATGGTTGAACAGGTGGTTGACCATATGGCTCAGGGGTATTGAATCCCCATTGACTCTGTGAAGAGTAGTGATGATTATTCCAATCTTGTTCACAGTATTGGGGCTGGGGCATTTAATGATTCGGATAAGACCAATCTGGCACACTAGGTTGGTTAGAGTTATGATATGCCGGGTTGGTAATATCCGAAAAAGAGGTTGGTGTATAATTGGTATCAGAGCTAGTGCTCTTGATAAGGGTCTAACAACCTAAGAGTTAAAGATCCTACATTTGGGCTAATCACAATATTTGTTGTACACACACACCTCACCATGGACTTTATGTCACCACCCACCTTTGATATTCTTAACATCCACGTTAAGAATGTCAAATATTCCTAAAAGCCCTAGGTTATAATGTATATCTTGCCACTACTAATAATGCTTATTGTATAGATGGTAAGAATCTTGAGGCTAATACAAAAGCCCTACATGCTTTAAAGAGCACCCTAAATGATGATTATTTATGTAGGGTTGCTAATATTGATATGGCTTTTGTAGTATGGAACACCCTCATCTCCCTTGGCGAAAATGAACTATACTATGCGGGGAGCGATTCGGACGTTGGAAGCGACATCTCCAACGTATGCTATATGGTCCAGGGGATAACCCCCTTGAGGTAAACTCCGAATCCGATGATGAGGACATGTCATATGATGAGCTCACTTCATTTTGCCAAACAATTCTTGAGAAATATGACATGATTAAGAAAGAAAATAAAAATTTGAAAAAGAAAATTGATTGCATGCATATAGAACAAGATTCTTTTAAATCTAACATTGCATGCTTAGAAAAAGAGAATAATGATTTGAAAAAGAATTTTGATTGCATGCTAAGAGAGAATGTTTCTTTTAAAACTAAAATAGCATGTATTGAAAAAGAAAACAATATTTTGAAAAATGAGAATGTTTCCCTTATGTCTAAATTAAATGATTTATGTGAAGGAATATGTTTTTGAAAAATAAAATTGCTTTGGTGGAAACTCAAAAGGAAGTTGTTTTTCAAGAAAATATTACTTTGAAAAGAAAATTTGTTGAAAAAGAAAAAGAATTTGTTTCACAAAAGAAAAAAAAATGATTATATATTTCATCATGCTTTACATGCCACCACTAATGAGATTAAAGATTTGAAAAATAAAATGAATAATTTGAGTTCAACCTTGAACTCTTGTGCATTCAATCATTCTAAATTGGAGTCTTTGTTTTCAAAGAAACAAACTCCTTCCTCTCATGCACATCATCATGCTCATGCTTATGTTGCACAACATGATCACACTCCTACACATAAGCATACTAAGGTGTACGTTTGTACACATTGTGGCCGCAAAGGCCATTTAAGAAAATATTGTTATGATAAATTAGGTCATTTCAATTTTGCCAAGAATAAGAATTTTTGGGTGCCTTACAACAAGACTAACCTCAAAGGACCCAAGAAAATATGGGTACCAAAACCCCACCCTTTGATTTTGATGTAGGTGAGGGCTCTCACAAAACGTGAGAGATTTGGTGCCTTGATGGTGGGTGCATTTGAACTAAAATGACACATACTTGGATGCATTGCTATCAAGGAGATTTTGGTGGGAAAGACCATCATGCTTGGAGTTTTGGAGTTGGTAACAATTTCTAAACTCCTATTTTATTTATGTACATGCTTTTATTTTCATAATATCATTCATAGCATGTTCATGTTTTAAGATTTTATGTGCTTCATGTGGTAATTACATGCTTAGATGTAGAATGTATCAAACTTACATTTATACATATACAAATAGTGAACTACAATTGACTCATATATATAGTTGAACTTCATGCTCACTTGTATCCACTATAAGCATATGTATAGACTAGTTTTGATGATTCTCATTTATACATGCTTGGCCAATTTTTAATGCTTTACTTCATGTATATACATGTTCAATTCAAATCTAATAAATATACATGTATACCCGTGAGTCTCTTGCCTTCATGCAAACATCATTCATAGACTCTTTTAGATTTGGGATATGTATGTGTATTGTTAGGATTGGATTAATCATACATATACCATGTGTTGGCCCAAGGTTACAATCAACCCATGTTTAGTGTATTTTGATGATTACAAAACATATTAGTTATTGGTACTAATATAAATTGTTGTTTAAGTGTGTTTCAGGTTTATATATTAAAGAGATGAATTCTTCCCTAAAGGAAGGTGTATTGGACTCAAGACAAGTCAAATTGGGCTCAAATTGCAATATTGAAGATCAAGAGAAGATAGCTCAAGTTGAAGTCTTGAAGACCATTGTAGTTTGTAAGTTTAGTTTTGTAAAGATAGAATATGTGAAATTTGGCTCTAGGATTTGCACACACATTTGTTTTGTATGTTTCTATGTTTTCAAAATTTTTATTTCTAGGTTTATGCCTTAGTTTATACATACATGTACCCAAAGCTTTACATCTTCAAAAACTTGTTTAAATACATGTATATAAACTATTTTCAGCATAAAACTTAGCTTCAGATTTTTAAAGATTTTATACAAAATTTTCTATCTTAAAATCTGCCCAGAAAAACAGTTTTCCAGGCAGACCGGTCGACCGGCCCAGTCGACCGGCTGCTGTGTCCAGACATGCACAGGCTGTGCATGTCTGTCGGTCGACCGACCTACATATCGGTCGACCGGTAAAAAGATGTTTGCTCTCTGTATCCTTCCGGTCGACTGGGTCGGTCGACCGGTAGAAGGAAACTGTGTTTCCTTTCTTGAGATCGGTCGACTGGCAGTCGACCGGAGCCATAACGGCTCTTTTGCCAGCAGGGTCCCGGTCGACCGGCAGTCGACCGGTAGGCCTGCAACACCTCCAACGGCTCTTTCCTCTTTGGGCTGTTCTGAAAAACTGTTTTATTTTCTGTTTTAACAGACTTTTTAGAGGGTTGTTGGGGTGCTTTTGCAGGTGATATTAGCTGGAAAAATCAGAGTTTTTAACCTATTCTCTCCCTATAAATAGTGGGAAATAGGCCTTAGTTATTCACCAAGAAAAATACAAGTTTTCATTGTTTTTCAAGAGAAAGAGAAAAATAGTTTAAAGCTTTCATTTCCATTCTTTCAAATTGGTTTTTCAGTTGTTGTTTGATCTCTAATATCACTCTACAACTGAAGCTTTTCTCACCACACTTCATAGAGCCAAAAATTTCATATTCTTTCTATAGGTGAAGTTGTAAAAGAGTGAGAGTGTTTGTAAAAGAGTGTTGTGGTCTAGTTAAAGATCACTATTTGTAATTCTTGTTCTTGTGGAGATAAGCTCCTCGGTGGAGTTTCTTTGTAAGGTGAAGCTACGGGCTTGAGGTCTTTGGAGGCCAAACTTGTACGGGATCCTAAGGGGATAGTGGAAACCCTTCACGGAGGTGAAGGCGGGGACTAGAGCTACGGGCTCGAACCTCGAAACAAATCACTTTGTTTGCGATTGCTTTTGTGTCATCTTGCCTAATTCTCTTTTGCTTTACTTGCTTTCAATTTATTGCTTGAGAACTAACATCTTATTCGTGCAATCCTTACTTGTTTACTTTTCTTGCTATATTACTTGTGTACATTTCATCATCGCATTTCATACTTGGAATTGTTCGATCACACCTCAATACAACACGGTTGCATTGCGCACCTCTAACCCATTTAAGGGGAATTGGGAGGAAGGAGTTCAGAACCTCGCAAGGGGTATTCGGCTCTTAGTCGTGTTTTGAGAGATCGTTGCATCACTCACTTAAGTAAAATTTAAAAAGAGCATTAGATTAGCAATTACACCTATTCACCCCCCTCTAGGTGTATTTCAATTGGTATCAGAGCTTGGACTCTAGGATTTGGCTTAACAACCTTAGAGAGATCCTCATATTGCTAATCATTTCATTCATTTCCACATAGTAAACATGGCCGATGGTATTAAGACACCCCCTAAGTTTGATGGACTTAACTTTCCCATATGGAAGGTTAAGATGACTGTTTTCTTGCAATCTCTAGGTAGCCGAGTTGCAAAGGCCGTGACTAAACAATTTAGTGCCCCCGATGGTGATGAATCTACTTGGTCCGAAATTGAGACCAAGGAGTTTGATGCCAATGCTAGGGCTCATTATGCACTCCTACAAGCCCTCAATGATGATGACATAGCTAGAGTCATCCATTGCAAATCCGCCTATGAGATTTGGACCCATTTGCTAGTAACACATGAGGGGACATCACAAGTGAAGAGGGCCAAGATAGACCTTCTTCGGTCCCAATATGAAAATTTTTGCATGCAAGAGAATGAAACCATAGATGATATGGTTACTAAGTTTACAAAGATTACTAATGGTCTTGCTTCTCTAGGTGAAGAAATCAACAATGATCAAAGGGTGAGAAAGATCATCCGGGCTCTTCCTCCATCATGGGAAGTGAAAGCTACAACATTGAAGGAACTCAATGATAAAGATGAGATTGAGCTCATTGGACTCATTGGGAACTTGAAGACCCATGAAATGGAGAGAAAGGCAAGGGAGGACATGGCACCTACCAAAAAGAAGACCATTGCCTTCAAAAGTCATGCTACTTACTCCGACGAAGATGATGAAGAAGAAGATGACGAGGAGCTCTCACTTCTAGTCAAAAACGTCCGGAGGATGTACAACAAGGCAAAGTTCCAAGGACGGAGGAGATGGCAAGGAGGCAAGGAAGAAAGGAAGATCATTTGCTTTAATTGCCAAAAGCCGGGACACATAGTAGCGGAGTGTCCGGACCAAGTGAAGCCATCTTCATCCAAGAAGCCATACAAGAAGAAGGCTATGAAAGCAACATGGGATGACGAAAGTGAATCCGAGGAGGAGATCGACACCGCCAACATGTGCTTCATGGCAAATGAGAGCACAAGCAAGGTACTTTCCAAAGCCCAAAGACGTAGAGGTTTATGGTATCTTGATAGCGGTTGCTCAAGGCACATGACTTGGGACATCAACAATTTCGCAACCCTATCAAGATATCATGAAGGTGGCACCGTCACCTTCGGAGATGACGCCAAGGGTAAAATCATCGGTATTGGTAATGTAAAACTTGGCACCTCTCCTTTAATTGAAAATGTAGTTTTAGTTGATGGCCTCAAGCATAATCTCTTGAGTGTTAGTCAACTTTGTGATAAAGGTTTTGATGTAATTTTTGACAATGTTGCTTGTAAAGTAATTGATAGAACTTCCAATGTTTGTGTATTTTCCGGTTTTCGTGAAAGTAATGTATATATGATAGATATGCTAAATATGTCTTGTAATATAACATGTTTAAAAGCCCTCGATGACGACTCTTGGTTATGGCATAGGAGATTAGGCCACGTTTCATTTGACCATATTTCTAGGCTTAACTCTAAGGAAATGGTGAAGGGTATTCCTTCATTGAACTTTGAAAAGGACCGAGTTTGTGACGCATGTCAATTTGGGAAACAAACTAAGTCCTCATTCAAATCAATTAAGGATATCATGTCATCACGTCCATTGGAGCTAATCCACATGGATTTATTTGGCCCTACACAAACCAAAAGTTTAAGTGGGAGTAGATTTGCTTATGTTTTAGTAGATGATTTTTCGCGTTTTACTTGGGTTTATTTTCTTGAACATAAAAGTCAAACCTTTTCACATTTTCAAGCCTTTAAGAAAAGAGTTGAAAAGGAAAATGACTCCTCAGTAATTAAAATAAGAAGTGATAGAGGAGGTGAGTTCATTAACCTTCCCTTTACCACTTTTTGTGAGGAACATGGAATAAAACATGAACTTTCTTGTCCTAGAACTCCACAACAAAATGGAGTAGTTGAGCGGAAAAATCGTACTTTACAAGAGATGGCTAGGACAATGTTAAATGAATATGGTCTACCACATTATTTGTGGGCCGAGGCCGTTCATACTTCATGTTACATTGCAAATCGTGTTTTCCTATGTAAAAATACTACTAAGACTTCTTATGAGATGTATTTTTCTAGAAAACCCAATGTTTCTTATTTCAAAGTGTTTGGTTGCAAATGTTTTGTTTTAAATACAAATATTAATTTGGGAAAATTTGATGCAAAAGCATATGAGGCTATTTTTGTAGGTTACTCAAATACTAGTAAGGCTTATAGAGTCTTCAATAGGTCAACTTTGACTATTGAGGAATCTATTCATGTTAAATTTGAGGAATCTAACAAGTTTGTTAAGAATTGTGTAGAAATTGATGCTTTAGATGAAGGCTTGGAGAAAGTGACCTTGGAGGATGCTTCTACCATGGGAGACAAGCCAAAGGATGGTGATGGAAGTGAAGCCAAAGTGGAAGAGGCTCAAGGAAATGAACATCGAGCAAATGAAGAGGAGCCCTCTCAACCACTACCAAAGGATTGGAGATTCAATCCTCATCATCCCAAGGACCTCGTCATAGGTGAAGTATCAAAAGGGGTAACCACTCGCTCTAAGATTCAAGATTTTTGTGGTAATTTTGCTTTTATTTCACACATAGAACCTAAAAATGTCCTCGAGGCCGAGGCCGATTCATATTGGTTGCTAGCTATGCAAGAGGAGCTCAATCAATTTGAGCGCAACCAAGTTTGGCACCTTGTTCCTAGGCCCCAAGATAGACCAACTATTGGCACTAAATGGATCTTTAAGAACAAGTTGGATGAATCGGGTAATGTAGTTAGAAACAAGGCTAGGTTAGTTGCCCAAGGTTACACTCAAATCGAGGGAATCGATTTTGAAGAAACCTTTGCACCCGTAGCACGGCTCGAAGCCATACGGATGACCTTAGCATATGCCTCATTTAAAGATTTTAAGTTATTTCAAATGGATGTAAATAGTGCTTTTCTTAATGGTTATATTGATGAGGAGGTGTATGTTGAACAACCCCCCGGGTTTGTTGATCCTACACACCCTAATTATGTTTATAAATTAGATAAAGCACTATATGGTTTAAAACAAGCCCCTAGGGCTTGGTATGAAAGATTGTCTTCATTTTTGCTTTCAAATGATTTTAAGAAAGGAAAAGTTGATAAAACATTATTTACCAAACATATAGATCTAGATATCCTCATAGTTCAAATTTATGTTGATGACATTATTTTTGGATCTACTAATGTTTCACTTTGCAAGAATTTTGAGTCATGCATGAAAAAGGAATTCGAGATGTCTATGATGGGAGAGCTCAACTTCTTCCTTGGACTTCAAATCAAGCAACGTAGTGATGGGACATTCATCAACCAAGCCAAGTACACCAAAGAACTCATCAAGAGGTTCGGGCTTGAAGGATCCAAAGTAGCAAAGACTCCCATGGCAACCACTACGAAACTTGACAAGGACGAACAAGGTAAGGAAGTAGACATCAAATTATTTCGTAGCATGATTGGTAGTTTACTCTATCTTACGGCTAGTAGGCCGGATATAATGTTTTCCGTATGTTTATGTGCACGTTTTCAATCATGTCCTAAGGAATCACACTTAATAGCGGTAAAACGCATAATTAGGTATCTTAAGGGCACAATTGATTTAGGTTTGTGGTATCCGAAAACTAACCAATTTACCATGATTAGTTATTCGGATGCCGACTATGCCGGTTGTAGGGTAGATAGGAAGAGCACAAGTGGCACTTGCCAATTCTTGGGCAATTGTCTTGTGTCTTGGTCTTCCAAAAAGCAAAATAGTGTAGCCCTTTCAACCGCCGAGGCGGAGTATGTAGCAGCCGGAGCTTGTTGTGCACAAGTACTCTGGATGAAACATACTCTTCTCGATTTTGATTTACATTTTGATCATGTTAAGATTTATTGTGATAATACTAGTGCTATTCACATGACCAAAAATGCTAATCAACATAGTAAAACCAAACATATAGACATTAGATATCATTTTCTTAGAGATCACTTTGAAAAAGGTGACATAGATATTGTTTTTGTTTCCACAGATTTTCAACTTGCAGATATTTTCACAAAACCTTTAGATTATGCAAGATTTTCATTTATTTGTGGTGAATTGAATGTATGTAAGATTGATACTTAATATATCTTAGTTTGTTTTGTTTTGGTTTCTAATATGTTTGTTTTGTTTTGTCTTAAAATTTTTTTTAAACCCTTTTTGATGTATGACAAAAAGGGGGAGAAAATATAAGGGAGAAAATATATGGAGAAAAATATGTTGTTTGTTTTAAATTTTGTTATTCCTTATGATAGTTTATTTTTTTTTGGTGATGATATTTTTCAATGCTTTATGTATGTTTACATAATGTTCATATTCATGTTAAATACATAGCATTGTTTAAGGGGGAGCTTTCCAAGCTCTTTCTTCTTTTATTTGTTTAATAACTCATATGTTTTGTCATCATCAAAAAGGGGGAGATTGTTGGCCCAAGGTTACAATCAACCCATGTTTAGTGTATTTTGATGATTACAAAACATATTAGTTATTGGTACTAATATAAATTGTTGTTTAAGTGTGTTTCAGGTTTATATATTAAAGAGATGAATTCTTCCCTAAAGGAAGGTGTATTGGACTCAAGACAAGTCAAATTGGGCTCAAATTGCAATATTGAAGATCAAGAGAAGATAGCTCAAGTTGAAGTCTTGAAGACCATTGTAGTTTGTAAGTTTAGTTTTGTAAAGATAGAATATGTGAAATTTGGCTCTAGGATTTGCACACACATTTGTTTTGTATGTTTCTATGTTTTCAAAATTTTTATTTCTAGGTTTATGCCTTAGTTTATACATACATGTACCCAAAGCTTTACATCTTCAAAAACTTGTTTAAATACATGTATATAAACTATTTTCAGCATAAAACTTAGCTTCAGATTTTTAAAGATTTTATACAAAATTTTCTATCTTAAAATCTGCCCAGAAAAACAGTTTTCCAGGCAGACCGGTCGACCGGCCCAGTCGACCGGCTGCTGTGTCCAGACATGCACAGGCTGTGCATGTCTGTCGGTCGACCGACCTACATATCGGTCGACCGGTAAAAGATGTTTGCTCTCTGTATCCTTCCGGTCGACTGGGTCGGTCGACCGGTAGAAGGAAACTGTGTTTCCTTTCTTGAGATCGGTCGACTGGCAGTCGACCGGAGCCATAACGGCTCTTTTGCCAGCAGGGTCCCGGTCGACCGGCAGTCGACCGGTAGGCCTGCAACACCTCCAACGGCTCTTTCCTCTTTGGGCTGTTCTGAAAAACTGTTTTATTTTCTGTTTTAACAGACTTTTTAGAGGGTTGTTGGGGTGCTTTTGCAGGTGATATTAGCTGGAAAAATCAGAGTTTTTAACCTATTCTCTCCCTATAAATAGTGGGAAATAGGCCTTAGTTATTCACCAAGAAAAATACAAGTTTTCATTGTTTTTCAAGAGAAAGAGAAAAATAGTTTAAAGCTTTCATTTCCATTCTTTCAAATTGGTTTTTCAGTTGTTGTTTGATCTCTAATATCACTCTACAACTGAAGCTTTTCTCACCACACTTCATAGAGCCAAAAATTTCATATTCTTTCTATAGGTGAAGTTGTAAAAGAGTGAGAGTGTTTGTAAAAGAGTGTTGTGGTCTAGTTAAAGATCACTATTTGTAATTCTTGTTCTTGTGGAGATAAGCTCCTCGGTGGAGTTTCTTTGTAAGGTGAAGCTACGGGCTTGAGGTCTTTGGAGGCCAAACTTGTACGGGATCCTAAGGGGATAGTGGAAACCCTTCACGGAGGTGAAGGCGGGGACTAGAGCTACGGGCTCGAACCTCGAAACAAATCACTTTGTTTGCGATTGCTTTTGTGTCATCTTGCCTAATTCTCTTTTGCTTTACTTGCTTTCAATTTATTGCTTGAGAACTAACATCTTATTCGTGCAATCCTTACTTGTTTACTTTTCTTGCTATATTACTTGTGTACATTTCATCATCGCATTTCATACTTGGAATTGTTCGATCACACCTCAATACAACACGGTTGCATTGCGCACCTCTAACCCATTTAAGGGGAATTGGGAGGAAGGAGTTCAGAACCTCGCAAGGGGTATTCGGCTCTTAGTCGTGTTTTGAGAGATCGTTGCATCACTCACTTAAGTAAAATTTAAAAAGAGCATTAGATTAGCAATTATACCTATTCACCCCCCTCTAGGTGTATTTCACCATGAAGATTAGTGTTTTGATGAAAAATGATTTTCATGCTTTCAAAAATTTATGTTTTAAAGGAATATTGAACTTTATTGCTATTTTTCATGATGCCATGTTCCACATAACACTAGTACACTCACTTCTTTTCAATATGGACTTTATGGATACTAGAGTGTTTTTAGTGCCTTGTGTTTCATTGATATTTCATGAAAAACCTTTGATTTATTCCTTGATTGAAGGATTCCGTACTAGTTGTTAAACACCTTCATTTAACTAGTTCGAATTCTTCATGTGGTAGATTATATGATATATACACTTAAGCTTAATTTTCAATTGGTATCATTGGATATTTTCAATTGGTATCAATTTGACCTCTTATGTATATACTCATATTTTTGCTTTCCCATATATGTATGTATCACCTTCAATTGATATTAGTTCTTCATACATATATATGATTTGTTGTGTGCTTGTATCTAAATGGACTTATATTTTTAAAGCACAAAGTTGTTAATGCTAAGCTTACTTCAAATCTTATTTATCTACAAGCTTATGCATTGTATTTCATAATTGGTATCAAAATTCAAAATTTGGTTGTTCTACATTTGGTACCTTAAAAGAAAATATTGTATTTTAAGATATTTCAAAATTTTGTTTTCATAAGAAAATTTCAAAATTTTTAATTTGTATTGCCTATATGCAAGGAGAGCTTAACATCTCTTCTACATATAGATCTTCTTGATTGATTTAGATTACCCCTCCTTGATTTCTTTATTTTTGACAAAAAGGGGGAGAAAATTTGTTTGATGTATTTTACTTTGAACCCTTTGTTGATGATTGACAAAAAGGGGGAGAAGAATTTGAGATTTTATATGCATGTCTTCCTTGTGTAAGGGGGAGAAGATTTTATGTTCATGTATATATGTTGTGGTTTGCAAATAATAGGAGAAAAAGATTTGATTTTGTGTTATCTCCATTCATTTGCATACATGTCATGTGCTTCATTGTCATATCTTTATCATTTATTTGGTATGCATGAGTTAAGGGGGAGCTTCTTTGGAGCTTTACTTTAATCCATGCATATATAACTTCATGAGTTTTGTCATCATCAAAAAGGGGAGATTGTTGGCCCAAAGGCCTATCACCCTAGTTTTGATGATGATTAACTCATGAAGTTATATTTACTAATAATCTTGTGTTTAATTAGTGACAGATTCCTTATCAAGATCTTAGTAGGTGTGGAGCTTCAACAAAGGATTTAAAGACAAGTTGGAAGCTAGCACCGGTTGATTCACGAGCCTATGCAACAAGTACACATCTAGAGATGAGCTCGGTGGATTACTTTTGGACCAAGTCAAGAAGATGAGAAGCCTTCAAGGGAAGACTTCAAGAAGTTGAAGACTTGTGTCTAGGTATAAGATTTTGTTTTGTTTTAGTTAAAATGTAAAGGATAGAATATTTTTGGTGGATTGCTCAAGTTCATATCACACACACACTCTTGATTTATATGTGTTTTCATAAAAGATTTTTAGTTCTAGAAAAATACCGTTTTGGTTTTTGGTGTTTCAAATATACATGTGTTTTTAACCAAAACCATTTTAGAACTCTCGACACTCTTTTAGTCTTTTAGTCATAACTTTTGATTCTATTATTCAATTAACATGATTTAAATTGCATTTTAAAGATGACTTTTAGAGCTACATTTAATATTCAATAATCGTTTTCTGATTTAAATGTTAAGAATGTCAAATATTGGGTTGAAGTCTAAAAAACAGTTTACAGTTTCTGATTTGATACCTTTTAGTATTTTATTGATAACTTTCAAATCCGAATTGATATTGATTTGATTTAAGTTGCATTAGAAATAAGACTTCAATATCTACAAATTCATCCTATATACTTATTCCCAAATTCGAACGTTTTAGACCTCAAAACTGTGCTCCAAGTTAACCCATTGCACAGAGGTCGGTCGACCGGGCCGGTCGACCGACGTGCACAAAACTGTGCACGTTTTGTGCGGTCGACCGGGCCGGTCGACCGGAACTGAGAGCAGTGCTCTCTGTTCTTCCCGGTCGACCGGGCCAGTCGACCGGAGGCTATAACGGTCAGATTTTTGACCGTTACCGGTCGACCGGCCGGTCGACCGGCAGCTCTGACAGACCCCAACGGTCAGATTTTTCTGACCTCTATAAAAGGGGGTTTTGTCATTGTTTTGAGCCAAGATTTTAGGAGAGCTTTTGTCCAGTTATTTTCATTCTTTTAGCAGAGTTTTTTCCACAAAATAGAGTGCCAATATTTCCTATCAAAAGGGATTTTATCAAGAGAGTGTTTATTGTGATTTCTTGAGTTTTCCATCAAAAGTTCTTTCCTTGATTTCTCACACTACACTTGAGCATCCATTGAGCTATTCATCCTATAGGTGTTGTAGTGAGAGCTTTTGTAGGTGATCAAGTGTTTAGATCACCAAGATTTCATCTTGTACTTTGAGGAGACGGGCAAGTGTGCTCGTGGTTGTTTAGGGTTCGGGTGCGAACTCTTGTAGCTTGAGGTGCGGCCTCGACGAGCCGGTGGGCTTGTGGTGTGTAAGGGACTTTGGGAGTCCGAGGGATTGTAGGTGTTGCGGCACCAACGAGAGATCCGGTTGGATCGTGCATAGTCGAAATCCTTCGTGTGTCGAAGGCGGGGATGTAGAGCAAGTGTGCTCGAACCTCGAAACAAACCCTTTGTGTTTGCGATTGCTCACTCTTGCTCTCTTACTCTTTTTGTCTCTATTATATCTTGCATTACTTACATTGTATTTACTTTACATGCTTGATATACCCTTGTGCTTAATTGTTATATAATTGCTTGGGATTGATTGTCTAACACTAGTATTCAACCAAGAGAGCCAACGCGGCACCTCAACCCATTCAAGGGGAATCTAGAGGAGCTTGTCCAGAGCCTCGCAAGGGGAATTCGGCAACACTCTTGGTTATACATAAGTGTTAAATTAAAAAAAAAGTTAATTTGGTCAACTTAGTTTTAATTCCGCATTATTTGTTCATAAGTGACCTTTAGATTAGCCATCACCTATTCACCCCCCCTCTAGGTGATCTTACAATAATATGGATCCTCATTAAAATTGAAAAAATTATTGTTATAGGCCATATCACACAAAACAAACAAAAGAAAAAGAAAACAAAAAAATAAACAAACAAAAAAGAAAAATTTCTAACCTAAGTTAGGGTAAACCTATGACCTAGACGACTCCTAACTGGTTAGACTGTCCACGGGAGGTAGGGTGCAGACTTTGGCCACAAGTTAATCAGCCAGGTCAGGGCAAGATTGGTGGGAGGTTTTCCGTCAAAGACGTTCCTTAATTAAATAACCACCAATCTTCGGGCTTTCGGCCCTCAATCCCCTTCCTAGACACTGATTTGGCAAGAGTCAACTTCCAGCACCGTTCCCCCTTAGGATAATCTCCTAATTGAGTCTGAGATGTCCCTAGGGCCAACGTCTACTAATTTTAAGTTAGGCTTGGGTTAGTGAGTGCTTGGGATATGATTTTTGGGCTAAGGAAGGGTGATGAAATCCCCACCTTATCTTGTTAATGGGTTATGCCCCCTTAGAATAAATTTGTGCAAGTGTACAAAATATGTAAATAAGATTCACTTAAAGCATCAACCAAGAGATGAGTCATATTCTACATGCAATGCGAACGTACCTTGCTCCAGCACTCTTCAACAGTAAAAATAAAGGAATTGAAAAGACACGTGCCTGATATGCAAACGTCTAATCAATTTTTATCTTTAACAACAAGTATTTTACTGTTGATTAATTAGCAGTAAGTAGGGCTATCACAGAACAAAGTTTAACCGAGCAGTAGACAGATATTGCAATTTGCAGCAACCTACAAAAAGATGGATCAGTAGGGAACTACTCAGGCCGCGGTTTCGCGGCAATTGCCGCGTTTCCGCGGCTCTGAAGTAGGCTCTTGTGCTCTGCCTTCGAGGGCAGAGGCACAGAGTTGCTATATGTCCAC
Organism: Agave tequilana; assembly: GCA_038442645.1. Classification (NCBI taxonomy): domain Eukaryota; kingdom Viridiplantae; phylum Streptophyta; class Magnoliopsida; order Asparagales; family Asparagaceae; genus Agave; species Agave tequilana. Next base: position 75,104 of record JAVJIF010012133.1, on the reverse strand, counting down.
TTCTGCTGTCAGTTTCCCTGTTCTCCAAACCTGCAAACAGAAAGAATAAAAGAATTAGTTAAAAAAAATTTTATTTTTAGAGAAAAACTTACCGTCCCTCCCCGGCAACGGCGCCAAAATTTTGATTGAGTTTTTCCTGCACACAAAATATAGAATATTAGATTTAGAACAAGATGTGCAAGGTGCTCAATTCTAATCCGCGGTAGCAATGGCTATGCGGGTCGTGATCCTCAGGGAGGGACTAGCGATGGAAGCGTTTAAGTAAGTTATCTCTTTTTTTTATTTATTTTGTTATTTACAAGGTATTTACAATGAGTTGGGAAGAAAAGAATGAGTTGGAGTTGGTGATCTAAACTAAAATTACAAAGAAATAAAACTCTAACACATACATACCTCTTCTGCCCTGCTTACCTTTGATCCATGTACGATGACTTACCTTGTCTTTGAAGGCGTTCAAGTATGGCGTATAGGATCTTCCACCTTCGCGATCTACACTACAAAAAGAAAAGACTAGCAAGAGAAGGCTTGTTCATCTCCATAGGTCATCAAGGGCACTTCTTCGGCTAGGCAGTCTCGAAGCAATCGGATCTCATGGTTTACAAAACATCAGAGAGAAACAATGACATAGAACAAGAATAGAAAAACAAAGATAAAGCAAGAATAGAGCAACAATGAAACAAGAATAAAAACAAACCAACCTTGAGTAGATTTTATTAACAATGGGAGAAAAGTAGGACTTACACCGATGTCACCTCAGTACAAGTATGAACTTCTTCCTCCATGAAAGCATCCTCCACTCTCAGTTACAAAAATTACAAAAGAAAACGAAAATAAAACCTAACCTACAACTAGAAGAAAGCCTAAAAACCCTAGCTTTTAGCTCTGTATTTTCTGTACGCCCTTCTCGGTTGCACTGCAGGGGTATTTATAGGTGCAGAAGGAAGTAGAGTCCCAACACAACTCCTCCACGAAAACTCGTCCCCTGATAAGACTATACTGCCGCGGAAACGCGGCTTGGGCCGCGTTTCCGCGGCCTTATGGTGGCGGCTGGCCACGCGCTTTGGTGCGTTGCCTCCCCTGGTCCGTCCATCTGGGCGTTTTCTTCTGGAAGTTGAATCTCGACTCTTCATCTTTGGATTTGGATATAACTTGGGAAGCAAGTTACCTAGATCCCAAATCTTTTTCACGAATTTCCTTCTCTTCTTTTAGCTTTTATCCTCATCCCGCAGGTGTTTAGGGTTGAATAGAAGTCTATCATTCCCTCTTCTTTAATATTTGCAACTTTGGCCCTTGTGTATTTGCACTTTTGACAATTGATATTTGCACTTTTGCACTTGGGCTTGAATATGGGCTTTTGGGCTTTTTTTAGGCTTTATTCATTATTAAAATAAGAACTCAAGGTCTGCACACAATAAATCACAAAATATTAATAAATGTGCAGAATTATATGAATAAATTTGAAAATGTGATAGTAAATATGATGATAAAAATGCACTTTTCACTACCAATCAACGTAGCTGTCATGTTGGCGGTCACCTTCTTCTGTTCTGGACAAAGCTTTAATACCTCCGCATCAATCAGCGCCTGAAGGACATCTTTAAAGATGTAGCAGTTCTTGGTAGGGTATCCCAACATCCTGTGATATAAATAGAAGTTCGGATCTTCCGTCTTTCCCACCTCTTCGGGGCGTCTGATCTTCAGAAGCTTGAGCCTGTTACTCTTTTGGAGTAACTTGGATAAAGAGACCACGTGCTCATCCTTGAAGGAGTACGATTTGTTTCTACGTGGTTGACTGGAAGCCATACCTCTCTTGAGTGACTGAGTCTTTGGAGGTGATTTAGCTTCTGTTGCCAGAGTATCCCTTCTTCTTAGTTCGGAAGACGACTCTGGTGTGCGTCACATTGATTTGTCGGGTCTTGGTTTGCTAACTTTTTCCTCAGCCTTAACTCGAGTGATAATCTCTTCTTCCTGTTCGTCTTGTAGCACCAACTGCTTTCAAGTGCAACATTCTGCCACCCCTATTTAAGCGAGTAGGGAAGTTTGCAGATTGTGACGACATGTCTCGACCAATGTGGATTGGGTCATTCCGCTAGGACAACCGAGTGCCATGCTCCGAAATCTCTCGACGAAGGTTTTGATGGACTCTCCTTTCCTCTGCTTGGCTGCAAAAGAGTCGGCACCGAGATCTCTGAATTGTCTTCAAAGAAACGAGCCAGAAACAACTTCTCGAGGTCAGCCTATATTTTAATTGAGCCGGCAGAAAGTTGCATGAACCATTCATAGGAGACCCCCTTAAGGGTGCCAATGAATAAATGAGCCGAAATAACATCATTCGATACTACATTCCCAGTTTGAGATTTGAAGTAGTATATGTGTTAGTTCGGTAACCCTTTACCGTCGAAAGTGTGAAGGGTTGATGCCTTGAATTTGGGATGGTAGGGAGTCGTATCCCACTCTGCTGGGTAGGGTCGGACTATCCCCACTTCTTGGAGTCCGTCTCGATTGGCGAGGGCCTCAAGACGCTGCTCCAATTTGCTCATTCTTTTGGAATTAGTGCTCCCGTTGTAACCCTCGGTTCCCTATGTACGTCGATCAATACTGGTATCTGATATCCGATTTAATCATTCTGGTAGCCAAATTGAGGCCATTTCAGGTCAAGATATTATTTCTTAATATTTTGAATTTTCTGGAAATTTTTTGGTATTATTGGAGAAGAATGTCTATTCAGGGTCAATCGGTGTCACGAACTGACTCCGAGATTTTTAATTAACAATTGAGAATGAATTTAAGGGATCCGACTTCATAATAAGATTCAAGATGACATTTTCTATTTTTTGAGAATTTTTAAGGATTTTCCTGAATTAATAGAAGTTTAATCCAATAAAATAATTATTAAATACTTGTTTAAAAAATAAAATAAAAATAAAATAATAATGGTTAAAATACTTTTTGTGGCCACTAGGTTTCAAACCCAAGCCTTATAACCTGAGAACTAAATGCTCTAACCACCAGGCCACTTTAGCTTGTGGTTAAGAAAAAACCTAGCTTTATTTAACCTTTCCACTTTAAAAAAAAACAAATTATTTGTATGATCACAGAGTCTTGAACCCATGACCTTGCACTCTACGTTCTCGTGCCTCCATCACTTTGCCACATTGTCATGCATGAGAAAACTAGAAATTTGAAAATGAAGCTCTTGAGAAAACAATTGAAAAAACTTCTCCGAAGTTATAGAATTTTGTAGAACAAAAACTAATTTCTCCCTAAAACTTATTTTCTTGATTTTTTAAGACTTTTTCAAAAATTTAAATTTGAATGTGTACTTGAAAATCTTGTTTTAAAACTCTCTACAAAGGGTCCTATTTATAAGGAATATGATGAGACCATTAGAGGATAATCCCAGTCACTGAGAATATGTTTAAACTCAAATAAAGTAAATACTAGCCGTTCGGAAATAAAGCAAAATATAAAAATCCTGCTTTTGGTAGCAGAGCCATCGACCACCCGGTCAACCGGCAATGGCTCTGAGAAAAGAGTCGTTGCACTCAGTCGTCTGCCTTGTCGACCGACCAGAATAAAATTTTACCTCAATCTGAGCTCAGAATGGGAGGTCGACCGCCCGGTCCATTGACCTGGCCCTTACCCAAACAAGGCTAGGTTAGCGGTGGACCGTCCAGTCGATCGAGCCCATAACTGTGTGCTCTGTGCACGCTGTACACACCCGGTCGATCGTGCGGTCGATCGGCCACAACCCAAAAACTCTTTTTCTTTTAAAATTTAAAATTCTTTTAAAATTCAAATAAATTCTCATAAAATCAGTTCTTATAAATACTATATGGTACAAATATGCGTGACAAAAATTATCATATATCACAAATATTTGAACTTTTTTTTTGAGATTTTAAATTCATTTTGAAACATAAAATATTTAAAAAATATCTTTCTAAAAAAACTAAAACTTTAAACATAAACCGGTTAGACCGAAACGGGTTAAACCAAAAGTTTTGGGTTTCGATCTTGAAAAATAAATTTCAAATTTTGGTGTGCGCGTGTGTGTAAGCTTGAACAATCAAATCTAATGTATACTTTACAAGAATCTAAACATCATTACAAACTAGACTCTTCTTCTAGAAAAGATCTTCTTCTTCATCTTTACTCGATCAAACATGATTCTTTCGAGTTACACTCTTTCCTGAGTACTTGATATGATTTTTATACTTGAGTTCTTAAATCAATACTAGTAAGCTTAATCAAACAAAGATCTTGATTAAACATGTATACTTAAACATCATAAGATCATTAGTACTGTAACTACATAAGTTTAATCATCATCAAAACTAGAGTGATGAGCGTTTGAGCCAACAAGTATGAAACTTGGTGACTTCCCTGACACGGCGGCCATCTCTTTTCCCATCATGTTCTCTGCAAGCTTCAGTTCTGCCAATGGGGTACAACTAACTCACCCGCTCCCCGCCCTGCCACTGAGATTGACGAAGGAACCACTATTTGACAAAGAATTATTCAGCTCTGTCTTCGGCGTGTCCCTCCTTCATCGGAGTCTCCTCATTCCCCTCTGGGCTCACCGGTACCCCCATCTAAAGTATCTGCAACATTCTCCTTTTTCATATCCTGCATTGAGCTCACACAACTAGAGGCATGGTGACTCACAGTGCCACATTTGTACCAGCACAGGCCAGTTGAATCTATATATCATCTGACAGAGAATTTCAAAACGGAGGAGAACAATTGTTGTAATCGAAATCTTGAATCAAGGAATTCTTAAGTCTAGAGCTTGTTTTCTTTTTTTATACTAGACTTTATGGTAGCTACCCTCGATTGACAGTTAAACAACTGCTTTTTAAAATGGGCAAATGAACAAACACCAGAAGAAAAAGCTAAAGCTTGAAGATATTTTTAAAAAAAGAACAAACAATATCTACAACATGCAGCCACTCAAATGGGCTGTTTCTTGGATCTGGGCCCACTCACATATCAAGCCTAACTAATATCGAAGGCCTGTTTGGTTGCATTTGTAAGTGAGAAATTATTTTAGTTAAATGAGTAGTTGTAAACAAGTTTTGTACAAATAAGTTTTCAAGTGTTTGGTTGATAATGTGAAAGTGGAATCGAAAAAATTTATTAATCTAATAATAAAAATATTAATATAATAATAAAAAATATTAATCTAATAATAAAGAAACTTTGATCTAATAATAAAAAAATATTAATCTAGTAATAAAAACATTATTCTACTAATAAAGAAATGTAAATGTAATAATAATGAAACATTAATCTAATAATAAAAAATATTAATCTAATAATAAATAATAATAATATAATAATAAAGATATATTAATATAATAATAAAATATTAGTATAAATAATAAAAAATATTGCAAAGTGGGTCTACAAGTGGAGCACATGTAACACCCGACTTAAATAAATCCGGATTATAGTTTAAATGATTTTTATTTAACGGTGTAACGATCATGTTTAAGCTTAATCCAAAAACTTTTAGAAAATAACTAGAATTATATATATATATATATATATATATATATATATATATATATATATATATATATATATTTATTTATTTATTTATTTATATACACTTAAGTACCTTCATTTTCACATTTTACTACTATGTATTTGGTACATACTTAATAAAGGTATAATACTTGTAAATACAACTACCTAATCATAATATAAATACCTAAAATACTTTAATTTCAAAATAATTAAATTTAGAGGTGTGTTGGCAAATTGTGAGAAAAAGGGAGTGAGGTGGGCTTTAATTAGGGTGTCTTGGAACTTGAAGGGAGAGGTGTCAAGTTTTAGTAATTATGGAAAATTTTTAAATGGGAAAATAATTATTTCCAATTTAACCTAACTCTATTTCCCAAATATTAACCTCTTCTTCTTCTCTTCTGGCTGAGAACGAGACCCCAAACCTCCTTCTCTCTCTTTTGAACCCAGGATCTCTCTCTCTCTCTCTCTCACTCCCTTCTCGACGCCAGCAGGGCGCGGCGGCCAGGGCAGCCTCGCGGGCGCGCGGCGGCGCACGGGCGGCGCTGGAGGGCGCGCGGCGGCGCGCGGGCGACACCGGAGGACGCGCGGGCGGCGCTGGGAAGCGCGGGCGGCGCTGGGGAAGAGGAGAAGGGGGGTTTCGAGGTGGGTTCCGGGGAAATCCGCGAATTGGATCGGATTCAGATTTCTTCGAGCAAAAATTAGGAAAAATAGATTATTATTGAAGGTAAAACCCTAGAAATCTTCTTAAATTAAGTTATACTTTGTATCATTGTTTAATTTAGGATTTTATTAATTTTAGGGCTTGGTTCGGCGGGCGAAATAGGCGGAGTTCTTCGCGTCGGCGTTCGTCAAGCGTGTGAGTAAACTAAGTTTTAATTAGATTAAATTTTTGAAGTTGATAAACTTGAATGAGTAAATGTTTGGGGAATCACCATTGGAAATACTTGTACATATATTGTTATGTATAAAATGAAAAAGAGAAAAAGACTCTATGTTGTGAGATTATCGGAAAAGAGAGGGAAATCATATTATGTATAGTTTAGGAGTTATTCTCTCATAATATGTGTATTACCTAAATTGATGTTTTAATTGCATATTGAAGAACTAGGAAATTTTCATATTGGCTAGGTAAGTTAAAGTAACACGGAGAAATGATTTGGTTTGCATATGATGGTGAACGGCACGAAGCCTTATGTGTTATGTATATGTTTTCATCGTTATTTTAACTAGAGACTATAAGTACGCAATATCGGACGAGGTATTGTAGCATGGAATCATAAGGAGGAAAATATGTTAATAATACGTATGTATACGATATGTAAATCTCTGGTGTGGTGTGACACTTTCGTTATAAAAGAATAAAATGGGTATATTAGAAGGTTCATATATTTACAATAAGTGTTAACTTCTACAAACGTATAGTCGCTTACTTTTCGTATTGTATGAAATGTTTATGTGAAAGTGTATGCTATATCAAATGAGTTGTATATTGTATATGTTATTTGGAGGAAGGGGCCGAGCGAGAACCGGCAGGAGGGGGAAGACGGTGAAAATTAGTATTATGTATATATGTATATATTATTGGAGGAAGGGGCCGAGCGAGAACCGGTAGGAGGGGAAGACGGTGATAACCCTATTTTTTTTTGTACTTATGTATGTTTATATGTTACTTGGAGGAAGGGGCCGAGCGAGAACCGATAGGAGGGGGAAGACGGTGAAAATCATATTATGTGTATGAATATAATATATATATTACTTGGAGGAAGGGGCCGAGCGGGAGCCGGCAGAAGGGGGAAGACGGTGACAACTATATTTATTCCTATTATGTACTAAAGTGTGATAGTGATAAACTTTATTAAATTTTTCATGGTAGTTGAGACATCTAACTTAAAAATGGGGTATGTAATAGCACAGTGAAAACTAATTCAATAAACTTCTGAACCAACTTAAACCAATTGACACATGGAATTAGATTAGTAGATTTTAGATGGTTTACTCACTGAGCTTTCAAGCTCATGTCTTTATTCATGTTGTAAATTTCAGGTTTGGACAAGGGTAAGAAGCCAATGTAGGTTCTAAAATCTTTTGGATATGGAGTGATCGTCCCCTCTCATGTCATACTTGTGATTAATATCTACTTCATATTTTGTTTACTTTTGTAACTGCTTATTGTATCTATATGTGGGCACTTGCTGTATGAAAGGGGATTTTGGATGTTGGGAATATAAGTATAACTCTATGTGTGGCTATTTGAATATAAATTTGGCAAGTAACCTTAATTTTATGTATGGAAGAACTGGACAATGTTATGGTAAGTATGATGAATTGTGGGAAAGGACATTGTAACTCTTTCGGTGTTTGATGGATGAATGCAAGATTATGTAAGGAGATTTTATTTTAATTAAGTTGATAAGTAGGCAAATTGTGCCGAAATGTTTTATTGGAAGTGTTGTGTCCACGGTGGACTATTATTGTTGTGGTGTAGTATGGCATAGTCTATATTTTAGGGGAGGTGCTGCCGAAAATTTGAAGAAATATTAATTCATTAATTCGATATTATATGGTAATACTGGGACCGTTACAGTTGGTATCAGAGCGAAGGTTTAGACTAAGGATAGACAAATTGTAGGGTTGTATGCACCCTTTACATGTTATTGGTGGGAAAACTAGGGAGGTTACTATTAGACCATGAAATTTTAAGTGTATGGGTTCCCTGAAATATATGATATTTGCCTGTTCTCCTACGTTCTAATTCGGGTACCCGCATGCTCTAATTTGAACGGATCCTACGAGAGGTGCGGGCCTATCGTGTGGATCTCTAGTGGTATGGGACACTGAGGCTGGAGAGTAAGTGAAATATCAGATAAATCAGGGGTAACTCAACTAGAAGGTACTTGAAAGTGGTAAGATAATTACAAGTTTTTCTATTGATATATGTGTATAGATATGTGTGATTAATCTATCATGTTTTGAGGATTGGGAAGGAAAACAAACTAATATGAAACCTTATCCTTTCAGATGGAAGATTCTAGCACGCCCGAGTTGTCGTCAGAGGGCCCAGAGATAGAAAGTCAGAGTTGGAGTGCAAACAGTATGGACTGGGACTATGAGTCCGATGAAACGGATCCAAAGACTATTTTTAGTGGACCCAAGGGCAGTCCCAATGTGATGAGGGTAGCAAAACGCAATAAAGAGAATACCATCGAGGATGCCGAGAGTGTTATAAGGAATATGCCAAGGATCGAGGATCAGGAAGACGCACCTGAGGCTGAGGTGGAGTCCCCCGGGAAGATGTTCTTTGGGGGTATTTGGTGGAATTCAAGTTGGATTGAAGATATGGACCTATATGACGATCATGAGTACTGGAGATGTGGGGATGATAGTATAATAGAAGAGAATCCAGAAGAGGATCCCGAGGAAGAAGAGGATCCTGAAGAAGAAGAAGATCCCGAGGAAGAAGACCCCGAAGAAGACCCTGAGGAAGAGGATCCAGAAGAAGATCCAGAAGAAGGAGTCAATAAGGGAGAAGCCTCAGCCGGGGATAGTATGGACGAAAGCTTTACTGACTCAAACACCACTCCTTGAAGTCGGGGGGCTAGGACATAGCATTTTGGGAGGATAAATATTTTGGACTTTCATGTTTAAGACTTTTGGGAAGGATTTTGTATGCTGTAATCAAATGTGCAGAAAGGACATATCTTAGTTTGTGCGCTTGTACCTTTTGTATGAATATAAGCAATTCCTGTAAATCTTGTAAACAAATCTTTTAAAGTTATAATAGTAATAGCATTTTGTATATGAAACTTTCGTATTTCAAAGAATTTTGTTGATAATCTGAATTGTTAAATTTTCTAGGTAGTTATGGATCTAAACTTTCCTCCGCCGGATACAAATTCTGAGGAGAACGCCCCACCCCACAGTGTAGTTGGGAGTGTCCATCCTCCGACCCATCAGGAGATTTCGATGGATCGATTCAATACTGATCGGAGAGCCCCAGACCGGATGCCGGATTGGTTGATGCAGTTAACCACTGTAAACAATCCACGCAGGGCTCTAGAGCAATTTCAAAAATTGAACCCTCCGCCATACAAAGGGGGAGCAGACCCAATTCAAGCAGAGGAGTGGCTTCGTCAAATTTGTAAAATACTAGATGTGATGGAATGCACCGAGGATCAAAGGGTATCATTCACTTCTTTTATGTTCCAGGATGAGGCGGAACATTGGTGGGAAGTGGTTAAAACATGAGCCAAATCCCTAGGAGAAGAAATTTCTTGGAAATTCTTGGTCAAAAAGTTCAATGAGAAATATATACCAGGAGTAGTGAGGGACAAGCTCGCAATGGAATTCCAAGAATTAAAGCAAAATCTACTGACGGTGAATCAGTATGAAATCAAATTCACCCAACTATCAAGGTATGCTGGTAAGTTGGTGTCTGAAGAAGAAGACAGGACAAAAAGGTTTGTACGCGATTTGAGGCCGGAAATTAGGAGCCAACTAGTTCCATTTCAACTACAAATCTACAGTCAGGCAGTGGAGAAGGCTTTAGAAGTTGAAAGAGACCTGCAAGAAAATCAGGATGTAAGAATTAGAGAGTTGCCCTCTGCCAAACGCTTCCGATATCTCGGCACACCAAGAAGTGGATCCACCAACTTCAGGTTCGGAGGAGGAACTGGACCTTCGTCAGCATCAACTCCAAGAACGATGGCAGACTCGTGGCCCAGAAATGCAGGATCTTTTCAAAACTCGTCACCTGCATCCTATCCGCGTCAAAATTTCGCAGGAGGAACGTGGTGTCCTAGATGCAACAGTAATCACACAGGAAGCTGCCTGGTAAACAAACAGTGTTTTGCCTGCGGCCAAATGGGTCACATGAGGAGGGATTGTCCGACACTTCGAGGACCTACTGGTGCTGTTAGGGGAACGGGCAGGCGGACCGCAGGCATCGCCCCGACAAATGGATCATCAGGAGCTTTTCGGCGGTCGAGCAACACATTTCGACCAACCATGACGCAGGCTTCAGTGCAACAGCCCAGGGTTCAAGGAAGGATGAATGCTTTAACCCAACAGGAAGTCCGGGCGTCTAACTCAATGGTTGAAGGTACTATTTCTTTATCTGGAGCAATCGCTCGAGCATTATTTGATTCTGGTGCCACACATTCGTTTATTTCCTCATCTTTTGCCTCAAGAATTAATAAGATACCCGAACCCTTGAGCTTTCAACTGGCGGTGTCCACCCCGGTAGGCACAACTTTGACTACTGATGTATATTATAAGGGGTGTGAAATTATCATAGGAGAAATGAACACACAGGCAGATTTGATCAAATTAGGAGAGATGGAATATGATATCATCCTAGGAATGGATTGGTTATCAACACACCATGCACATGTAGACTGCCATCAAAAGAAAATAATCTTCAAAATACCAGGGACCCCAGGATATGTGTTCGAAGGGACAAAGAATAAAATCAGTATTCCTGTGATCTCGGCCTTAAAAGCCACCAAACTATTACGACATGGATGTCAAGGATTTTTGGCAACAGTATTAGCCACGGAGAAAGAGGAAGTGAGAATAGAAGACATAACTGTTGTAAGAGAATATCCTGATGTGTTTCCTGAAGAATTGCCAGGCTTACCTCCGAACAGAGAAGTAGAATTCTCCATTGATCTTCTACCTGGAATAGGACCTATATCAAAGGCTCCCTATAGAATGGCACCAGCAGAGATGAAAGAATTAAAGGAACAATTAGAAGAATTATTAGGCCTGGGATTTATTCGGCCAAGTGTATCACCCTGGGGTGCTCCTGTACTATTTGTAAAGAAGAAGGATGAAAGTATGAGACTGTGCATAGATTACAGGGAGTTGAATAAAGTCACTATCAAAAATAGATACCCACTTCCGAGGATAGATGATCTTTTTGATCAGCTTCAGGGTGCAAGTGTATTTTCCAAAATGGATTTAAGATCTGGATACCACCAATTGAAAATCAAATCAGAGGACGTCCCTAAAACAGCCTTTAGAAGCAGATATGGGCATTATGAATTTCTGATGATGCCATTTGGACTGACTAATGCTCCAGCAGCATTTATGGATCTGATGAATAGAATCTTTCAACCATATTTGGATAAATTTGTAGTGGTATTCATTGATGATATATTGATCTATTCCAAAAACCCAGAAGAACATGAAGAGCATTTGAGAATAGTCTTGCAATTATTGAGGGAAAAACAACTTTATGCAAAATTCAAAAAGTGTGAGTTCTGGCTAGAAAAAGTTGGATTTCTCGGTCATATTATTACTAAAGAAGGAATATCTGTGGACCCAGCAAAAATAGAAGCAATTGAGAATTGGCCCCGACCTACCAATGTCTCTGAAGTACGGAGTTTCTTAGGACTGGCTGGGTATTATCGAAGGTTCGTAGAGGGATTTTCCAGGATTGCGGCACCATTGTCACAATTGACGAAAAAAATCTCAAGTTTCATTGGGGGAAAAATCAGGAGGATAGTTTTCAAGAATTGAAGAATAAGCTAACTTCGGCCCCAATCCTAGCCATGCCCTCTGGGACTGAAGGATATGTTATATACAGTGATGCATCAAAGTCGGGGTTGGGTTGTGTATTAATGCAGCATGGTAGAGTAATTGCTTATGCCTCCAGGCAACTTAAAAACCATGAGAAGAACTATCCCACTCATGATTTGGAGCTGGCTGGAGTCATATTTGCTCTAAAAATTTGGCGACATTATTTATATGGTGTGTCTTGTGATATTTATACAGACCATAAAAGCCTGAAGTATATATTTACTCAAAAAGAATTGAATATGCGCCAAAGAAGATGGTTGGAACTGATGAAAGATTATGATTTGAATATTCACTATCACCCTGGGAAAGCCAACGTGGTAGCAGATGCGCTTAGCCGCAAATCAGAGGGATCTTTAGCTACACTATTAACTCAACAGGCCAATTTATTAAAGGAGATGGAAAGGATGCAGATTAAGGTTCAACCGAAGGAGATCCTAATTAGAGATAGTCAGATGAACCAAGTTAGAGTGGAATTTGATCTTTATGATAAGATCCACCAGGCACAACAAAATGATGAGCAGACAGTTAAGAACTTCGAGAAAGTGTTAAAGGGCAAAACAAAGGATTTCATCATTGATAAAGGGTTTCTGAAGAAGGGAAACCGAGTGTGTGTACCCTCAGACTTCGAACTCAAGGAACAAATTATGAGGGAAGCCCATTGCACTCCTTACACAGCTCACCCTGGAGCAACTAAAATGTATCAAGATCTGCGAGCAAATTTTTGGTGGGAAGGGATGAAGGATGACATAGCACGGTTCGTGCAGAAATGTCTAATATGCCAACAAGTTAAAGCGGAACATAAGAAGCCCCCGGGACTGCTAATGCCACTCCAAGTTCCGGAATGGAAATGGAATCATATTACTATGGATTTTGTGTCAGGACTTCCCAAATCTCCTCGTGGACATGATGCTATCTGGGTGATAGTAGATCGACTCACTAAGTCCGCACATTTCTTACCCATTCGATTGGATTACTCGATGGATAAGTTAGCACAAATCTATCTTCAAGAGATAATTAGAATACATGGAGTGCCTGAAACCATTGTGTCGGACCGAGACCCTCGGTTCCAGTCCAGATTCTGGATCAATTTAGCTAAAGCTCTGGGAACCAAGCTTCACCTTAGCACAGCAGCGCACCCGCAAACTGATGGGCAGTCCGAAAGGACTATTCAGATATTAGAGGATATGCTGAGAGCTTGTACATTAGATTTTGGGGGCAATTGGGAGAAGTACCTATCATTAGTGGAGTTCGCATATAACAACAGCTACCAGTCCACTATAGGGATGCCACCCTTCGAAGCTTTATATGGAAGGAAGTGTCGATCACCCATTTGTTGGAAGAAGTGGGAGATCGAAGGTTACTGGGACCAGACATGGTCCAAGAAACTACAGAAAAGATCCGGACAATAAGGAAAAGGATGAAGGCAGCTCAAAGCAGACAAAAAGCATATGCAGATCAACGCCGGAGACCCCTGGAATTTACGGAGGGAGATAAGGTTTTCCTGAAGATATCTCCGATGAAAGGGGTAGTGCGCATTGGCAAAAGAAGCAAGTTGGGACCTCGGTATGTTGGACCTTTTGAAATTTTGGAAAGAATTGGACCATTGGCCTATCGGTTGGCCTTACCCCCCGAAATGGAAAAAGTGCATAACGTGTTCCATGTATCACAGCTGAGGAAATACATACCAGATCCCAACCATGTCCTTAAATATGCACCACTACAAATACAAGAAGACCTATCCTACGTAGTAGAGCCGGTGCAAATTCTTGACCATAAGGAGAAACAACTGAGAAATAAGGTGATTCCCTTAGTAAAAGTTTTGTGGAGAAGTCAAAAGCTTGAAGAGGCTACATGGGAACCGGAAGAAGAAAGGCAAAGATCTCATCCGCAACTTTTTCAAGGTACGTTAAGTTTCGGGACGAAACTCTTTTAAGGAGGGTAGTATTGTAACACCCGACTTAAATAAATCCGGATTATAGTTTAAATGATTTTTATTTAACCGGTGTAACGATCATGTTTAAGCTTAATCCAAAAACTTTTAGAAAATAACTAGAATTATATATATATATATATATATATATATATACACACACACACACACACTCTTAAGTACCTTCATTTTCAAATTTTACTACTATGTATTTGGTACATACTTAATAAAGGTATAATACTTGTAAATACAACTACCTAATCATAATATAAATACCTAAAATACTTTAATTTCAAAATAATTAAATTTAGAGGTGTGTTGGCAAATTGTGAGAAAAAGGGAGTGAGGTGGGCTTTAATTAGGGTGTCTTGGAACTTGAAGGGAGAGGTGTCAAGTTTTAGTAATTATGGAAAATTTTTAAATGGGAAAATAATTATTTCCAATTTAACCTAACTCTATTTCCCAAATATTAACCTCTTATTCTTCTCTTCTGGCTGAGAACGAGACCCCAAACCTCCTTCTCTCTCTTTTGAACCCAGGATCTCTCTCTCTCTCTCACTCCCTTCTCGACGCCAGCAGGGCGCGGCGGCCAGGGCAGCCTCGCGGGCGCGCGGCGGCGCACGGGCGGCGCGCGGGCGACATCGGAGGGCGCGCGGGCGGCACTGGGAAGCGCGGGCGGCGCTGGGGAAGAGGAGAAGGGGGGTTTCGAGGTGGGTTCCGGGGAAATCCGCGAATTGGATCGGATTCAGATTTCTTCGAGCAAAAATTAGGAAAAACAGATTATTATTGAAGGTAAAACCCTAGAAATCTTCTTAAATTAAGTTATACTTTGTATCATTGTTTAATTTAGGATTTTATTAATTTTAGGGCTTGGTTCGGCGGGCGAAATAGGCGGAGTTCTTCGCGTCGGCGTTCGTCAAGCGTGTGAGTAAACTAAGTTTTAATTAGATTAAATTTTTGAAGTTGATAAACTTGAATGAGTAAATGTTTGGGGAAATCACCATTGGAAATACTTGTATATATATTGTTATGTATAAAATGAAAAAGAGAAAAAGACTCTATGTTGTGAGATTATCGGAAAAGAGAGGGAAATCATATTATGTATAGTTTAGGAGTTATTCTCTCATAATATGTGTATTACCTAAATTGATGTTTTAATTGCATATTGAAGAACTAGGAAATTTTCATATTGGCTAGATAAGTTAAAGTAACACGGAGAAATGATTTGGTTTGCATATGATGGTGAACGGCACGAAGCCTTATGTGTTATGTATATGTTTTCATCGTTATTTTAACTAGAGACTATAAGTACGCAATATCGGACGAGGTATTGTAGCATGGAATCATAAGGAGGAAAATATGTTAATAATACGTATGTACACGATATGTAAATCTCTGGTGTGGTGTGACACTTTCGTTATAAAAGAATAAAATGGGTATATTAGAAGGTTCATATATTTACAATAAGTGTTAACTTCTACAAACGTATAGTCGCTTACTTTTCGTATTGTATGAAATGTTTATGTGAAAGTGTATGCTATATCAAATGAGTTGTATATTGTATATGTTATTTAGAGGAAGGGGCCGAGCGAGAACCGGCAGGAGGGGGAAGACGGTGAAAATTAGTATTATGTATATATGTATATATTATTGGAGGAAGGGGCCGAGCGAGAACCGGTAGGAGGGGGAAGACGGTGATAACCCGATTTTTTTTTTTGTACTTATGTATGTTTATATGTTACTTGGAGGAAGGGGCCGAGCGAGAACCGGTAGGAGGGGGAAGACGGTGAAAATCATATTATGTGTATGAATATAATATATATATTACTTGGAGGAAGGTGCCGAGCGGGAGCCGGCAGAAGGGGGAAGACGGTGACAACTATATTTATTCCTATTATGTGCTAAAGTGTGATAGTGATAAACTTTATTAAATTTTTCATGGTAGTTGAGACATCTAACTTAAAAATGGGGTATGTAATAGCACAGTGAAAACTAATTCAATAAACTTCTGAACCAACTTAAACCAATTGACACATGGAATTAGATTAGTAGATTTTAGATGGTTTACTCACTGAGCTTTCAAGCTCATGTCTTTATTCATGTTGTAAATTTCAGGTTTGGACAAGGGTAAGAAGCCAATGTAGGTTCTAAAATCTTTTGGATATGGAGTGATCGACCCCTCTCATGTCATACTTGTGATTAATATCTACTTCATATTTTGTTTACTTTTGTAACTGCTTATTGTATCTATATGTGGGCACTTGCTGTATGAAAGGGGATTTTGGATGTTGGGAATATAAGTATAACTCTATGTGTGGTTATTTGAATATAAATTTGGCAAGTAACCTTAATTTTATGTATGGAAGAACTGGACAATGTTATGGTAAGTATGATGAATTGTGGGAAAGGACATTGTAACTCTTTCGGTGTTTGATGGATGAATGCAAGATTATGTAAGGAGATTTTATTTTAATTAAGTTGATAAGTAGGCAAATTGTGCCGAAATGTTTTATTGGAAGTGTTGTGTCCATGGTGGACTATTATTGTTGTGGTGTAGTATGGCATAGTCTATATTTTAGGGGAGGTGCTGCCGAAAATTGAAGAAATATTGATTCATTAATTCGATATTATATGGTAATACTGGGACCGTTACAGCACAAAATTGTAAATAGGCCTGCAAGTGGGTCAAAATTACAAATGAGTTTGCAAGTGCAAGCGAATATGCAAGTGGGCCACAAAGGTCGTGTTTATTTCACCCTAAAAATCCATAAGTCGCAAGTGACAATTACGACTTATGGTGTTCGTTTGGATCGTTAAATATAAAATGTACTTGCATCTCACTTATTATCTACTTGCAACACAAACAGTTAATTTTGTGGTCATGAAAATCTCACTTATAGCCCACTTGCAGTATAAACAGTTAATGTAGTGGTCAAGCAAATTTGTGTTGCAAACAGTTAATCGCAATTAGATTAATATTTTTTATTTTAGATAATTTTTTAAATATTAGATTAAATATAATTACCAATTAAAGTTTTTATTAATAATTTAATAATATTTAGGATTAGAATCTTTTTGTTAGTAGATTAATTTTTTTATCACTAGAAAAATGCAATGTATTTCATTTAATTTAATTCTTACTTTATTTATATATTAGTAATATTTAATATAAATTTAATAAGTTTTTGATTATTAGGTTAATTATTTAATATTTAATATGATTAATTTTTAATATTTCCTATTTCCTAATTTTTATTTTTATTCATTTGTTATATTATATTTTAAATATATTTAATTAATTTAATTATTTAATATTTAGAATTTCTAATATTTACTATTTTCAGTATTTATTGGTATTTTTTAATATTTTAAATCACCAAACAGTTAATTTTGTGGTCAACTTTTTTACTTCCGACTTACACGTTACGACAACCAAATACCATAAACGCAATACACTTCCAACTTACAATTTTATATTATCAATAAAAAACCGTAAAACTTACTTGCATGTAATGCATTTATAACTGTAAAAAAATTTACTTCTTACGACTTACAGACTTACAACAACCAAACATGTTCAAAATTGCAGATTTATCTAAAACAGAGCATTTGCAATCCACTTTTCAACCAAACACAATAAAACATTAATCTGCAAGTAGGTGATATAATCTAGCCCACTTGCAATCAAACGAACAGTCCTCAATAGTGTAAAACTATTTAATGAACTTTAATGAGCTTCTCATGGCAGGTCACGAGTTTGAACTCTCATGCACTCTGCACATAGACCGTCTTCATGTGCCACTAGCGAAAAAAAGCATTATTTATAACATTTGCTAGAATTGTCAATTTTTTTTCTTTTTTTGAGCATAGAAAAAACTTTGCAAGTTGCTAAAAATTCTAGCTGTTAAAGTATTTAAATTCTATTTGGTATAAAACAAACAAGAACTGAGTAAAGTTGATAACAAGAACTAGTCCATTTCTACTTTCTATTGTATATATCTCCAAACTTGGAAAAACGATTTAGATAAGTTTATGCTGGCAAAACCATTTAGAAATCTCATCGTTCTTTAATACATGTCTTTTTATAAATAAAAATTGCTTTTAATAAGTCTTCCTATTCTGTGTAAATTTTCAATTTTGATTCAGAAAGAATCTTTTTCAGAATGTTTCAAGGATTGTCTTTATAGCCAGGTTATATTTTTTAAGACTATTTATATTCCTTTGACTGGTGGTGCACGTGCATGGGACAGCCCGCGTGCGAGCCACGCTCCATTCTGCAAAAACTCAAATAACCGTTTTTTTGATCACAAAAAGAAATTATGAAAAAAAAAAATAGAAAGGGAGCAAAAAAATTTTCAGCCCTCACAGTTTTATATTGACCTCTGCCCTTTCTTCTTTTCTTTTCCTCTCTCTTGCTCTCTCATGCCCCGTCTCTAGGGTTCGCCGCTCTAACGCCGGTGGTGCCGGCGGTAAGATACTCCCCGGCCGGAGACCGCCGCCGTCCACGTCTCCTTACCTTCGCCCCGCGCCCAATCGCGAAGAGCCCCCTTCTTCCCCGGCGGCCGATCGGGAGGCGCCACGTGGATCTCATGCATCGTCGCCGGCGCAGGCAAACTCCTCTCCTCCTTCTTCAAATCCGACAGCCCCCTTGCCTTCTGCTCTTACTCCTATTCTGCTGACGGGGATTTCGGTGAGCTTATTCTTCAATCCCCCCCGCTGCAGTTAGCACCCTATTGATTGTTTTCGAATTTTTTTGTTTAATGTTCGATTAGCGCCCTCTATTTCGCATTTTTGTGATGCACATTTTGATTTTGAATTGCAAACGAGGAGAAGTGCGAATGCGAAATAATGTCACAAAAGAAGATAAAGACTGAGAAATGAAGGAAAACTGGTGTCTGTGAATGATATTTTGGGTGCATTAATGAAATAAAATAAAATAAGAAAATGAATGTTAAGGTTGAATTTGAAGGCTATATATTATCAATGCCGATTAGACAGTTGTAGTTAAACTGTGTTACAAACTTATACTTGAGAATTTATGAAAAAGATTAAGATTAGAATCATTTAAGAATAAACTTGGGCCTCAATTTAAGCTGTGCTGCATTTATTCATCATTATCATCAAAGCATTCTTTCAAAACAAACCACTCGGCTATAGAAGAAGTCAAAGTCAAGTCAAGAAAGTCCACAATGACTAAGTTTTTTAAACCTTTTGCATTTACCCACAATTGATTCATGCTAGATAGTATGGCACGTGCACAATAAGTTTTTTCCACAACATGAATGCCAACTTCCTCAAACTTGCCCTTGTAAAGGCCTTTGATTTTTTAAGGTGAAATTTCCCTGTTGAATTGCTTGCCACCCAAATTTCATGTTGGATTGTTTGGATCTCCGCTTAGTCTTACTTTTTGTATGTCATTGGTGCTTGCTAATTGTACCCCACAGCGATACATTCATTGTCTTACGGGCCTTAGGCAAGGTAATCACCTCTTCTCATATCTTTTTATTCCCATGATGGATGTCTTACTAGAGTTCTTTCTGCACCTGGCAACCCTTGCTTCATCTAAAAGTTGGTAAGTTCCTGTGGACTATTGATCTATGAAGTTCTCATTATGCTAATTATACTCATTTGTGCATTGTCCCTCAACAATTTTAAACATCTCCTTTATGTTTTTGAGTTTCTTTCTGACTTGAAAATCAATTTGCGCAAGTCATTATCTATAACCCTAGTCCCTCACTGGATATTGGACTAATAGTTGTTTCCATCCTTAATTGTCATATTGGTTCTTTACCCTCCATATGCTTGGACCTTCTTATGAAAGCCACAACTTTTTTAAGATCTATTAACAAGCTCTTCTGGATTGAGTTCATCGAAGACTTTCTATGTGAAAGACTCCTCCCTTTCTCGAGGGGAACGTGCCATTGTCATCTTTATGCTCTCTATATTCCTACATTTCTTTACCATATGTCCTTTTATCACTAGCACAATGAGAATTCAAGCTAGTGATCAAATATGAAGAGATTTCTTTTGTAAGGGTACTAAAATAGTTAACCAAGGGTCGTGTCCTGTAGTGGGAAAGTGTTTTTACCCCCAAAGCATCATGGCAACTTGGTGTTATTAATCTTGACTTCAATATCCCATTTTGCAAATGGTAGTGGTAATTGTTTAGGAAGATCAAACTTCTTTAGTTTCTCTTTTGCTCAACACTAGCTATTAGAAGGAAGCCTTTTGGACTTGTGCCAAACCTATCGGGCTACATCTCTCTCTCTCTCTCTCTTATTATTATTATTTTTATTATTTTTTTTTTTGGGGGGGGGGGTTCCCAAGGCAACTCTGGCTTTCCTCTTGGGCATCTAGTCTAGCATTGTTATGCTTGTACTATCTGATTTTGGTTAGACCATTGACTTGGGTCCGAGGATATTCGAACTTCTTTCTCTAATTTCTTCTGGTATGAATTAAAGTCTATTGCAACTAGTGCGAAGCAAACTCCCTTTATGACGGTTGGTATTGGGCACTGAATTCCGGAGCTCATGCTCCTGAAATCTTTCTGGAGAATGGATCTAGGGCTGTCAAACATATATGATTAGCTAGTACAAATCACAAACATTTACAATGCACCAAACAAGCCAAAGTGGAATGAAGAAGTTGCATTCCATAAAAAGGTTCTTCACTTGCAGGAGAGTTAGACTAAAATATGTCCCTCAACTCTCACACGAGATTGGGTTGTGGTGCACGAGAAAGGGCATTAATGTAAGGTTTTTGAGAGCCATGGTTTAAAATCAATATCGATGTTGGCCAATGATTTTTCCATATCAATACCATCAATATCATAGCAATATCAACATATCGTATTAGGTACCTCAAAGCCGGACACAATATTCGTGACATATATTGGAACCAACCAATATTTGAAACCATGCTTAGAGTTAATGTTTAAAAATCTCACTGGACAATGCGTGTTGGTCTGTGCATTAACGCTTTCATTTGCTGTCCAAAGCATAGTTACTGGACACTTTATAAATAGGTGGGACGCTTGTGTCGGGATACTCGTTTCTGACACAGACACGAGACACCTGTTTGAAAAGTTGGGAAATTTATTCCACACTTTTTGGACACTGTGTTTATATCATCAGGACATTTTCCTGACAGTTTGATAATACTTATTCAAATGCACGAAAACTCATATGACAATAGTTTTTTGTGAGAGAAATTTTTAAAAAAATTACTTAGAAACTAGTTACAATTAAAGAAAACAATAGTTTTTTAAATAAGAAATTATATATAAGATTTTTTTGAAAAAAGTCCCTTGCATTAATTTGAAAATGTACCATTTCATAAAAATTTATTAATCGGGAAAGATGTATTGAGAATATATGTGCATGTATACTTGTATAATTGCGGTGAGTAATTCCCAGAGGAGTTATCCACGCACCAATTTGCAGAGATTAATGGGTGAATTGCAGAGATTAAATCAGAGAAAAACACAGAGATTTACGTGCAAATCGAAAGGGAAAACCAACTAGGGAGAGAGAATTCCACTATAATTCAAAAAACTTACAATGGTGGCCGCTTGATCTTTAGCGTTAGGATTTTTGGGATTAATTGATCGTCCCCCCCCTCGTTGGAGGGGTTTTTCTATTTATAGAGGTGGTTGTCTTGAGATAAGGTCACATGATTCTCATCTAATTGAACATCTTATTCTGGTTTAACTGCTTATTAAGGAGGCGGTTTGGAGCCGATTATCGTGAATTGAATTGGTAGCACTCACATTCGTCTTTATTCAGGGATCATCATCTAGCTGTTGATATGATCAACCCGCTTCAGAGTTGTAACTACTAGGTTCAAATGTGAATTTGGCCTGGAGATAGGGGTACTTGCAGCTGACTCTATATCTAATCTTCCAACTGTTGGAACTGCATGTAGTTTGGTTGGGATTGGAACTTCCTTCAAATGTTCTGAAAAGGGCTACGTGTCACACATTCACCGAGGGATTAGATGTACGCATGTCGTAATCTCACAGGATCGGAAACTGACCACTACAATAATATAAAAAATTGTATTTAAATAAGCGTGACATATATTTTTTTATATTTTTCAAGTTACCTGGATGTTTATTTCTTATAATACTTAATTCTTGCAATTTTTATAAAAATTTCTAGATTTATTTGAAAATTTCACTATTTTGATGTATGAAACTAAAGATATTATACACACACATATACATGCATATACGTATATGTATAAATATGCTTTTCCCATATTTTTGGAGAGTACATATCCCGTACCTGTGTCACGTCTCGTATCCCACTTTTGTGTCCCGAACTGGTAACTATGGTCCAAAGGTACTGTAAATACACACATGTACATATAAAAAATTCATGAAATATCCAAAATTTAGAGAGATAATTCTGTTAGGAAATTTTATGCAAGTGGCTTTGTCTGTTATATTGTTGCTGTAATTTTGTTATATCCTAAATGTATGAAAATATATAAGTTCTGATGTAAAATACTTCTGTCTGTGCATAAGAATTGGCATGTGTTGCCCTTATGTTACTTCTTGCAAATTATTTAAACATGTTTAAGTGGTGTTAAATCATGATAGGTTACCTTCACCCCAATGGTTAGTGCATCTCATTAGATTTCATAAACCCAAAATTTCCTTGATCAATCATTAATTTTGTCCAATCATGTTTGGTAAAAAAATGATGGAGGTTCTAGTGATTTCACATATACTCTTCTAGCTATCTGATTCTGGTTCATTGTTTGGTCTTTTCATTCACATGTTTATAGCATGGAAACCTATTACATGATTATAGCATACAAAAGTATCCTCTTCTGGGTTATTTGGATGTTGTCATACCTCTAGGGAACATCAACATAATCTGATTGTTCATGGTATGCAACCCTTGCATCTAATTCTTAAACCTTTTATGTACATATATGTTGTATTGTCACTTTACTTGCTTACCACCATAAACGGGCCTTGTGGTTGACGTGCTTACTTCCATAATGAGCCTTGTGGTTGGTTGTCCTAAGTTTGTGTATCTGAGAATGCTGACCAAAATTCTGTTGTTTGTAGAAGTAAGCTTGATTTGTCTTCCTTAATTGAAGTGACAAAGTGAATTAGCTAGTAAAGTTGTTGCTTGTTTATATCCGGACAATAGTCTAGGTCAATTTTAATTCTTAAGTTTCACATCTCTTCTTTGCAGTTTATGGCTCAAAGTAAATATTATGTTTTGAGCAATGCAAATTTCTTTTTGCTTCCTTGTTTTAAATGGGACATGGACAATCCTGGATGAAGCTTATGATTACTAAAATGTATTCTTGAGCCTCTTGTGATTAGTGCTCTGGTTTTTGCATGCAGATGAAGGTGAGGTGGATGTGTCATCTAAAGAACCTGATCCACCAAAGCAGGTATACTCATGATTCCGTCTTGTGTTACAGGTGATGCTGTAGTGATTATATTCACTGTACTTTCACAGTGTACGGGTTCATAGTAATTTTATTTCATGTAGGATACAGTTTACATGTTAGTTCTCTTTTTCTTTTATTCTTCGTAGATGACATATCTTTTACTGTCATCAAATTTTTGAGTACTTATGGTGGCAACGGCCATGATATCTCGTCCTTTTTGTTATAAGAAATCTCTTGGTTAAGTCTGTTTTAATGGTTTGGGACTTTTCATGCATGTATGATCAGCAAAGGAAGTTGGAGCCAGTCAAGGATTGTAATGGAACATCCCTAGAAATTATTTCAGAAATTGACTCCAAACACGCTATTGAACAATTTGTTAGGCAAGAGACCTTTTCAGGGTAGCTGAGAATATGATCATTCCCTTCTGATTTATTTACATCAGTTTCTTTATTCTTTATTTCTTTGTTATTGAAAATGTTTTCTGCATAGATTCGAGTGCTTTCTTATTCTAATTTCTTTACTTTGACTTGAATTTTAATTTATTTTTAATTTAGTATTTTGTTTGTACTGCCTTCTCTTAATTTGTCCCTGAAGCATATTGGAAATTACTACAAATTGCCAATTCGCTATTGCTGCTCTCGGATGCATATACAGTTTACTTCTTCTACATGCAAATTTCATGTGATTTCATTTCCTGTTATTTTTTTTTATTTTTTGTTAAATGACACTGATGATAGACGATGTAGACATGGTGACATGTATGTAAGAGTAACATATTGTATCTCTGATTTGGAATGATATCTTTCTTACCAGTAAAATATCTTGAGTGTTCTAGACATGTTATGGCTTTTGACCCTCAGTCTTCTTGATTAGGTCATATACATCATGTTTCCACATAGCATTATCATTTGGAAGGCTACAGCTAAATAATGCTCTTTTTTTTCTCACTGCCTTTTCTAGTTTATATTAGTAGAATCATCATTGCGCCATTGTCGTCATCATCATCATCATCTAAGTCTTTTCACATCACAATGGGTTAAGTCTGTGGAACACAACTGAGAGTCAAACCCATTTGAGATGGTACCAAGTTCTTGGATGAGGAAACTATGGGTAAATAATAACATTTTCAATCAAACCAGTAAGTTGGCGGTAGGAAAACCTACACAATTTAACTTCTTGCAAACAAGGAGAAAACTTCTGAACTTTCGCCATTAAAAGGATTCCGGGGAAGATTCTTTTATTCATTCATTTTATTAGAGTAAAAATATGATTCTTTGCGGGTACTATTCACAGAACAGTCATTTTTTTAGGCGAAGACAAGAAAAGGTAGGGTTAGAATTTTTTAAGAAGAAGATGTTAGGATTAGGATTTTTGTTCTGATATTATGTTGAGATAAAGAAGATGAAGAGAAGACCATATACCCTCAATTAGGATATAGTCGTTTATTTATAGAGAAAAAATACATGTCTTAATAGGATTAAGAGAATACATACTACTTGGAATAGGAGAATCCAAAATAAAGAAAAGAAATTTTTATTTTTACAATTACAAAGAATCCTATTTTTACTCTAATACAATAATTATTTATTTATTGGATTTGTTTATGGATTTGCCAGTTGTAATCAAAATAATGCAATACAAAGAGAGAAATAACGATTTTATGGAGAAATAAATTAAAGAGAATGGAAATGAAACGGTCCCCCAACCTCATTTGGATGGGAAAAGTCTTAGATGATATGGATCTTGAATTTAGACAGATAGTTCTTGATTCTGAAACTATTTTTTAGCAAGTAGTTTCTTGTGTTAAATCCAGCCAACTCTGCTTCGACTAAAATTGTTCAATAGGCATTTCCTATCCATCACCCAATCCTCTTCATGTCAACGTGGAGCACAAAACTTCTGGATTCTGAACTATCATTTTTGTTGGTCATTTCTTGCAGTGACAAAGGGTCATTAACCTTAGTGGGTATTTGGAGTAGTCTTGAAACCCGTATGACCCCCCAATTGTGGAGTCTTGGGTCCAATAATGTCTAATCATCTATCCATCTCTTTTTCGTTCCAATATGGGACTGAAGTCCCATGCTTTTTCTTTTTCTCTCTTTACCATCCTTAAAATGAGTGCTTTTGAGCTGTATTTGAGAAGCAACCTCAACAATACCACCTTGGCTCATACCCAACAAGGAGCCAACGGGAGAGCTTGAACTTTGGAGATCAGTTATCACAAGATTCCATTTCGAATTGTTTTCTGTCACACACTTGTGACTGTGCCTGAAAATTGTCTAGCCGGCGATTTGTCAGTATATCAGGATACTTGTCTTGCAGTGTGAGCTGAACTTTTCACAAGTATCACGAAGTATATATGGATTGTCTCAATTAATTGGAGCACCCACCAAAACATAAAATTTGCTCGATAGTATGGTGCTATAATAACAAGCCTGCACTTAAAATTGCACTCCATGCTTGAACTTAACCCATGAAACTTAACTGCTCTCATACCATTTATAGCGATGAAGGCTCTTCGACATTGACCGGTTGATGGATATTTGTGTTTTGGAACCCATATGACTTAAAAGGGAAAACCTCTATTGTGTCTCAGATCTAAATAATATTTAATCATCTATTCATCTTCTTTCTGTCCCAATATTTCCAATATGTGACTAAATTCCCAAGCTTGCCTTTTGTCTTTTTATTGCCTTTCTTAACATGAGTGCTTGTGAGCCGTATTCAAGCCACTACCTCAACCTTTCTCCTATCTGAAGTGTGTTCATTGTAAGATTTCTTAACAGGCATATCAGGATGTCTCGTCATCCTTCATCCTATCCCTTTAATATCTACATGGACTCAAAGTTGAGAAAGCTCCACAAAAGAGTTGGTCAAAATTATACAATCAGCTCTTAACCTAACTTGAACCATATATGATTTGGTGGATTTTCTCAGTAAAGGCACCCATGTTCAAGATGGCCGTGCCACAAAACCATGTAAGCCAGTTGTCTAGTAGGTAAACATACCTTTCTGGTATGCAGTTTACACTCATTTGGACCACTATTTGCTCAGGCTAGGGGGTGAATCAAAAAGTATATGGATTGAAGGTGGATATTGGTTGCTAATGGAGCTGAATGGAGAAAGGATTCACACAACACGCACGCACATGTGATGCACACAGATATGTATGAATGTATTTAAGATAAAGCCAACCCCAAATAGTTAGCATAAAGTTTTGTTTTTGTTGCTCTTGTTCATGATGCTACTTTTTAAGCACAAAAAGGAAAGAGCAACCTTCCAAATCTCTTTAGACTATGAAATACTTAATACAGGAGGCAGGATGATCACATTTTCTAAAGAGAATTACATGCATCTCTGAGGAATAATGTTAAGTAAATGCATAATGGAAACATATTCTGAAGCACACCTGATCTCTAATTTCAGTTTATTTCCTAATGATGTTAACTTCACCCTACTTTAAGGGATGTTGTTCTCATGTATTCTCTAAAAGGATATTGTATCAATGCATTAGATCATCCTGTAGCCTGTTGAGAGGCAGCCGTGCTCTCTCCTAGCATTTCATGCAAAGATGAGATAAGTTTGAAACTGTTTTAATTCTCCTAGAGAAACACAATTTTCACAAAGTTGAAGTCAACATATCCCAGGTATCTGAGTATGATAGGTATATGACATCCATCATTTCTTTCCTAAAATTATTGATGGAGCTCTTAAAAAAAATTTGACTTGGATTGTAATTTTTTTTGCTGCAAACCTAGAAGATTAAGTTTATGCTTAAAGGGGGGAAATGAAGAGAACTTCAGGTCTTAGGTGCATATTTTGTCTGATCAGTGTTCACTTGCTAATAATTTCTATTTTCGGATACACCCAGGGTGATCGTTTTAGAAACTGGACGATAAGAAGAAAAACAGAAAAAAGCAATATACCCTCATGAAGAACCTCTGGTTATGAGAGCCATTTTATCGTAGGTGTTTTATCTGTATGCAGCTAAGACATTAGATGCACAAAAACAAAAAGGTAAGTACAACTGTACAGGAATGCACATGGGATAAAACAGAGATTCTTCACACTATATCATCCTATGTGTTTTCTGGTACTTATTCTCCTTTATGCATCTGTGCTTTTAGCTGCATTTTTTTTTGATGCTCTTAGCTGCATTTATTGGCTTCTGATGTTTTGAGATGACTTATTATTTTGTCTTGCTTTGGTTTGCTTTCCGGCATTAACATTTAGGATAGTGGAATTAATATATGAACATGATCATATAAGAGTTAGCACTAACACCAAGTTTGAGCAATCTTTTATGTTTTATTTTAAAAATTGTGATGTTTATGTTGCATGTGTGTTACATAGCTTGTTCAAAATATGCATTAAAGTTATCTTCAAAACTATTTGTGTAATTTTCCGTTCATATTATTTATTGGTCTGCATGGAGTTTTCTTCAAAAAATTTGTGTATTTGCAGTTCATATTGTGTATCAGCCTGAATTGCGGACCCTGAATGTGAATTCACTTTTGTTACCAGGGACGAAGGCAACAAACTAATTAAGATAATTGAGTCACGAGTTATGGAAGTTAGCGATGGAGTACTCAAAGGACTGGAAAAGACCGCGCACAATGCTGTTGCATCCCATCAAACTTGGAAATCTTTAAACCTGTCTAGGAAACTACCAGAAACAATCTCATATTCTTCCGTAGTCTGAATGCTATTTCTCCTAGATATTCTGCTTTCCAAGTGCTTACACCTGCGTTGCGAAAGTCGGCTGTTAGGGAGTCAAAGAAATGGTTTGAGGATAAAAAGCTAGCTTCGAGCTCAAAACTTGATTTTGATTGTAAACCGTGCACTTTGAATACAAAAATGCGTCAATATGTAAGTTTTACTTGTTCCCTCTTCTCCGTCTCTCAATTTGATGCCTCATCAAGTGTATGGAATATTGATGCCAATTAACTATAGCAATGTATATCCATGGATAAATAAGTACATTTCATTTATAAGATGGGAAAGTTTATAAAGAGTTACATACCTCTATGAGTGTATTCGTGGGAACTATTGTTTAGACTTTAGAGCACTTGAATTAGACTCTTTCTTAAGATTGTATCCTGGGAACTATTGTTTAGACTTTAGAGCACTGGAATTTGACTTTTTCTTCATCCTTAAGACTGGTTGATGAAGTAATTGGTGATGTTGTTTCCATAGATTCTCCCCCCTTATTTTCGTAACCGCCCCACTGGAATTTAGCCTGAACGCTTTAAGGTGCCCTGTTGCAATTTCAGGATATCTTAGAGTGAGCTGAGTGGCTGCAATGAATCTTTGAGTTCTAAAACCTGATCCTTTTCATTTGCAGTTTCTGAGAATTGACACCATGTTTTCATCTATCCAGTATTGCACATATTTTCCAAGAGGTTTTGGCTTTATTTTGAGTTGCTCTCTAGGAATTATTCAGCATAAAGAAAAAATTCTATTGTTTCCAGCACTTGTATTCTGCTTTGATGGTTCTACCATTCAACCTCATTTTGCTTCCCTGTGGAAGTCAGAGCTCCTCCTACTGATTTGGTTTTCTTGATCATTTGAACCATCTGTTTCTTCTTGTTCTTGGTTAAATATGTCTTAGTTATCTATAATGACTACCATTCTATGTTTATTTGCCCTTTGTGCTCTGAATCCTTTTTGCCACCATTTGTTTTTAAGGACAAGATGAGGTTTGAGGGTTAGTTCTCGGTATCTGGCTGTCAACCCACCATCAGCCTCAAACTTCTCATCTGGGCATTTGAGTGGAATTTAGGGGTTTCTTAGTTAGCTATGCATGAATATTGTGATCCGAATCAAGTCCTTTTCCATTAAAATGAGGTAAAGCTTTGAAGACAACCTAAAATATAAAACTCAATGCCAAATTTATTGCAGCTTTATGGGAGTCTGTCTACCTGAAGTCAACTTTCTGAATTTGTCCTTGATTCCTGGTCCGAGAAGCTATATACAAGAGAGGGACTTGCGGTAATACCTACAACACCAGTTGATGGGTAGGAATCTACCTAATTGGCTACGCTGTTTAAGCTCATGCAACCATGAAACGACTGTCCATAGATTCTTAGATTAGGGACAATGTAGAAGAAGAAAGATGATTGGTTTACCACATGAAGTCACATTTCATCTATGAGGTATGAAAGAACCCAAAAAACAAAAATGCATGACATCAAAGACTGATTTTTTCCTAAAAATTTTAATGAAATTTGCAATTACGATATCACCCGAGTAACCAGATTGTTAGACAGTTGCAATGATGATATCACCCATTCAACCGTGTCTTTGATAGTGTAGATTGAAATCCTAATACCTGACCCCAAGCTTGTATCTGTATTATACATCAGTTTTTCGTATCGTAAATTACTAATTTGAATATGCAACTTCTATAGTCATAGTTCTAATCTTAGTATTAAATGTTATCTGCAGGATTTTGGAGTGGAAGAAGGTTCGCCTGTAGATGTGGCTAAATCATACATGCGATCATCTCCATTTGCTGAGAAGTATCCATTTGAGAGATCACCATCTATTGACATGCATCTTTACAAGGATGAAACACCCTCAGCAACCCCTAATTACTCTGTGCCCTCACCCAAGGTACTTTGTATAGCATGTCTTTTCATATGCACCAGGGAAAGAAGTAGAACAAAAAGCACATAATTTGTTGTCATTGGAACAGCTGATGCTATTTAGAAACTTGTATTTGGTGCATCATACCATAATCAATCTGACGCAGTCCAAAACTCTTGGATGGGTCCAAGTCCCAACTTGCTTGCTTCTAGTTGGCTGTGTTTTTTAGCTCTGCTGGTCCCTGGACGTGACCCAATTCTAAGCCAACTCAATAAGACCTAACCTGCATAATGACAAAAGTAAGATCTGATATGTGAGATCATTAGCCAACTTGAACTGCACCTAAGTTTGAGACTTTCAAACCCTAATTTGTCAATGGAATACTGTAGATCTAACTCTAATTTATTGGACATATTAAGTCAGGTCTGGGTCTTTCCATTTGCTGATCCTAACCAACATTTTTGCAACCTTTGTTGGTCAGATGCAAAACATGAAGACAAGGTCATACCACGAGCCAAGTTCTGAGTCAAAAATTGATTATGAAAGTTATTTGTTTTGCATAATGCTGCCTTTTGCCCCCGCAATCTTAATTCTTATTAACATCAATGTTGAAAATAGCAATAGTGTAAAGCATAGCGCCCGACCTCTTAATAGTTAAAAGTGTAAATAGCGTTGCATGAAGCGTAAGCTACATGTTTTTTTATTTTTTATTAAAAAATAAAATAGTCATAAATAAAGATAATAAATTGTAAAAATATTCTTAAAATATTAAAGAATAGAAAAAACATCACCACATGCATTTTAATATTAAAAAAACAACAAAATCACCCACATATATAAAAATTAGGACCCACTGATGGATCGTTGAGGTTTCATACAATCTCTCACCAATGAAGATGAGGCTTCACTCAAGAGAGAGGAAAACCCTAGCTTCTTGATTTAGGTATGTTAATATAGCCCCCTACCCGCCCATTTAAGTCAAGTAATGAGAAAAAAGGTATCTACGCTACAAAAAAGCGTACATAGCGTATGTTATTTTAAAATAGCACACAACTACATCATTTCTTAGCTATTTTAAAGCGTTACACAACACAAGGACAACTTCACTATAAAACTAACTTTTTTTTAACATTGTGAACATGTGTATCATGCTTGCGGAATTTAGAAAATCTTTTAACCACCACTGTCATTTAAAGGATATATCTTTTTGAATCTTTAATATATCCTTTGTGTTACAGTGATGATGGCATGCTAGCACTGCATGAGGACACTCATCTCATTTTAAATATCCGGATAAGGCCTTTTATAAGATACAGAGAAATTAGAGACGACACTTATCCTATTGGTTTCCCAATAATTTGGTGCTTCACCTGACAACTACTTATGTCCATGTAAATAAAATGGGTGTAGGGAGTGGGGATGTCGCTGTGCGCAGCTTCCTCCCTTTGTTTCTCTTGTTAGAGATTTCTTTTCTTAACTGTGAGAGCGTGCTAGAGAAATTTCATGAGATGAAGTTTGTGATCTGGAGATTGATAGCGACAAGAGCTACTTTTCGTCATTCATGTTCGCAGTTGGGGCAAGACGTGCATGAGACTTCGTGTGATCTCAACTGTTAGGGGTTGGCTAGTGATCCTAGCCATCTTGATTTCTTCTTAGAATCAGGGATTTATTACGGTAATGACTACTCTTTGTTGTTCATATTCGCGGTTGGGAGAAGACACGTATGACTTTGTGAGATCTCAGTTGTTGGGGTTGGCTAGCGATCTTAGCCATCTCAATTTTCTCTTACGATATCGCCTTGTCACATGTGGGGCTGCTATAGATTATCCATGGTAGCGTGTTATATTTGAACCAGAAGATCAATGACTTTGTCGATGATTAAGTTTGTAGTTGTCTCACAGCGATCATGATACTTGATATGTATATTGGGTTTTAATCTATACAAGAGGGCTTATCATCATGTTTTCTTTAATTTTTGCTCCGATGAGTAAATTCAATCAATCTGAGATCTACAAGAGTATCGACTTTGTTTCGGAATATGGATCCAAGTGATTTATGTATGCGAATTAGATCTAAAAAAAATCAAATGTTTTATTTGTTTTATATTTTCTCTTGAGCGATAGATCTGGCGAGATAGATTTTCCTTCTCGAAGCTATTTTTTTAGCATGTTAATGACTATTTTGTGATGAGTTTGCTTTTTCAAGGTGAGTCTCCAAGTTATTTTTTTAGCGTGTTAATGGCTATTTTGTGATGTGTTTTATGGTTGTATTGAGTGATTGGTTCTCATATGAGAGAGTTATTGAGAGGTTGGATTCAGTGTAATATTTTGTACTCTTCTTTTGATTGATGAAAATACTTTTACCATTCAATATATATATGAGGTTTCTGTACCTCAGCCGCCAGCTGAGAGAGTTTCTCAGCTGGCGGGACATGGCAACATAATACCCACGCATTCGTAAAAAAATTTGGCGGATAAAAATAAAAAATCCCGCTTGAATAAGCCATCAGTCACTTCAACAATTGCTTTGACTAAAAAACCCTCTCTCACAACTTTTTACTGTCTGTAAAACCGTTCCTTCCAAAAAAAATTACAGATCTGAATTTTTTAGTTCATCAATTCGAAAACATTTAGTGTTTTGATTCCTAAACTTTCCAAACAACTTTGTTCAAAAATTTATTTTTTTAAAACAAAGTTTGATCAAGATGGCGCCCAAGAAATCATCCGCGAAAAAAGGTAAAGGGAAAACCTAGAGAACCTAAATTTTTTGGATACTGTAGCCTTTCATATTTTGATTTTTTTTCGGTTGTTATTTTAATTTAATTTTTTAAAAAAAATTCTCTGTTTTAATTTAACTTCGATTCGAAAGTGACTCTTGCACTGATTTTTTTAATTCAATTTTGAATTTTTATCCCAAAGAAGAAAATAATACTAAATTTTTTCGGCAAATTTTTAATTTTTCTTAAATTTTCCAATAATCTTGGTTTTTTAAAAATACTTTTTAAATTTTTTAATTTTAAAAGCTTGCGACCATGGTCGCAATTAAAAGTAAAAAAGTTACCTTTTTTGTTTTAAAGAAGTAAGAATCAAAATTAAATCTATTTATGTGTTTTAAAACAAGATTTTTTTTATTTTCTACCCTAAAACTCTGATTAAAGTCATATTTTAAGAGGAAAAGAAAATAGGAATTAACGATCTTATTAGAGAATTTTTTAAAAATTTTTAAATTTTTTTAACATCGAGACTAAGATCACTAAGGTCATTGTATTTTTTCATTCCACTTGGTCAATTTGGGTCGCAGTTTTTTATATTAACGTAATGTGTTACTGTGACCTAGGTCGTAGTCTGTGAATAAAATATGTTTTTAAAAAAATTTATTAACGTCTGTTTTGTTTTTAAGATTACTATTTTTTAAAACACTGTGACCGATGTCGTAGTGTTGTCGTCCCTTCTCTCTTTTTGGGGCATGCGGCGCGGTCTGTTCTACTAAGTTAGCTTAATGGATACTGTGACCCTGATCATATTATGACGAACTCTGAACCATTGACTAAGGTCCTCATTAGTTAATTAATTTGGTTAATTAGAAAAATGCGACATCTGTCGCTGTTTTTTAACAGTGCGACCTTGGTCACAGTGTATTATAAATTATTATCTACTATTGCGACCAAGGTCACAGTCGTTTTCCTTTTCCAAATTTATTTAAAAGAACTGTGACCTTGTTTTTTTTAATTTTGTACTTATGTTAATGTTTCTGCATCTATAGGTAAGTAAGAACTGAAGGTTCGTCCTTGAGATCGAGCCTAAAGCCTATGTGCGAATCCATTAGAAAATACAAAAAGCACATTCAAATAGATTTTATGAATGCAATGAAGGAGACCCCTTTTGGTGCAATTTTCATAGCCTTCTACAGTGAGGAGTTTGGTGCTGACAAAGGCATGAAATCAAATATAAATGTACTGAAAATTATAGAGCAGTATGATAGGGAGTAAATGACCTTTCTTATTGGGAACTAATTGAGTTAACAGTTGTGGATATTGCTTTAACGTTTGGTCTACCTATCAATGGGGTAGATTTTATTATGAATGAGACCTGTACACTGAAGGACATAGGAGTGATAAAATATTATTTCCAAATATTAAGAAGATCACGAAAGTATCCATTGAAGAAGTTTTGGATGATCTTCTGGTGAAGAAAAGGACTGAATTAGATGTGACAAAGGATGAATAGCTTGAGCATCAAGTGAGTTTAAATGAAATTATAAGAGAGACAAAGACTTGCAGCTCAAGACTTCACAACACTAATCATCCTGTATATGTCGACCACTCTATTCTTTTCTGGCAGTAAATGCACGGTGTCGTGGTATATAGTGGAGCAAATTGTCAATATTCAGCTGATGAAGACCATATGCTAGGCTAAACCTGTTTGATAATTCCTGATTGAGTCAATGGACATCTTCAGACACACCACATTTGAGCTGCAAGGATGCTCCGTGCAAATTATTGTAAGTATGGATTATATAGTTGGTAAAAATTGTTGAAAATTACTTATATATTGACACTGTTCATATAAATTAATATACTAATACATGTTGCAGTATTGGCTATGTGAAAGGGCTGTTATTTTTGAGCCGAGAAATGTTTGAAGGACAAAACCCCATGAGCAGTAAGATGAGAGCTCCAAAATATTAGCAGAGCCCTGATTGAAATTGATCTTATTGATGTTGAAGAAGATAAGGTTAGTTTTTAATAGTTAGTGATCATAGACTCTTCAATAGTTTTTTATATATTTATTTTTAATTTTTATGTCAGTGGTCAAAGTCGCAGTTCCTTTGCTAAAATTTCAGTGGACTGCGACTAAAGTTGCAGTACCTTCATTACGTTATAAGTGAACTGCGACAAAGGTCACGGTTCTTTTATTTCCTTGATTTTGACTACGTATGAGATCGCAGTACGCTAGTACCTGAGACGGGGAATTTAGTATGAAATTCGTATTGCGATTATGATAGCAGTACTGATATATTGTCTTATAGTTAAAATTTATGACTGCGACCATGGTCGCAGTTTGTTTGATAGCTATTCTATTACAAGTTTTATTTTGCTGCGATATAAGTAGCAGAACTAACAAGTTAATTTTATATTGATGTTTGTTTAACATGATTTTCAGATTTTTTTTATCGAATGGCCAACATTTTGAATGATGAAAAAATTATGATTGACCCTTCCTGCTGAAGATGATGATGAAGAAGAAGAAGATGAAGGAGAGAAAGAAGAGGTAAATATTGAAGTTAACATCCTGGCAGAAACAGAATGAGAACCTGTCAAAATAGTTGAGGTGACAACGAGGGAATAAGAACCAACTGTTGCAGGTTATTTGCCCCCATCAAGGGATGAACAAGCTGAATAACTAGAAATTTTGAGGAATGAAAATACATACTTGAGGGCATATGTTATTGAGCTAAAAAGAAAAATTGAAAAAATGGAGGATGAAAAAGCTCACAAGGCTGAATTAAAGAAAAAGAGAAGAGAAAAAGAAAATTAAGAAAGCAACAGTATAAAATAAATGTGAAGGAGGAAGAAGAAGAAGAGCTGCTCAAATAAATGTGAAGGAGGAGGAAGAAGAAGAATAGTTGCTGAGAGCAGCCACTGCTGCGAAGGAGGAGGAGGAGAGGAAGGAGGAGCAGGAGAAAGACAAATAGGAGAAAGGAAGAGGAGGAGAAGAGGAGGCAACTGCAAGTGGAGAAGAAGAAGAGGAAAATTCAAGAAGAGAAGAGACGGAAGGAGCAACTGGAAGGAAAAGAAGAGGATGGAAGAAGAGGAGAGGAGGAAGGAGAAAAGAGGAGAAGGAGAATAGGAGGAAAAAAAGTAGAGGAGAAGAGGAAAAAATGAGGAGGAAGAGAAGCAAAAGAGGATGAGGGAACAGATGGAGAATCAAGAGGAAGAGAAGTAGAAAAAGGAAGAGAATGATATCAATCGATCTATATTTGAAATTAGTATTGCTGGGGAACAGTTCTCAACTTTTACTTTAAATTTAACTCAACAGATTCTTGATATCTAAAAAGACAAAGCTTACTCCGGTTCACAAGGAAGCATTAAAAAGAAAAGTTGTGGATTACTCTAAAGGATCAATAGAAAGGGGAGTCAAAAAACAAACTAACTGAGAGAGATCACGATGACTTTGATTTCATTTATCCAAAATAAAAGAAGAAAACTATTGAAGAGACTCTTTCATAGCCTGCGGCTCAGATTTTTGCCCCTGATTTCGGCAAGGCAGAGAAAGGCGACACTCAACCGAAAACCAGAGAATTAAGTGAATGCACTGCCTGCAGAATTCTGCAGCCACAACAACAATCCCTCATTAAAAATTTTTGGGACAAAGTCACCGCTGAGTAATTTTTTTCATTTTATTTCAGTTTACATCACATATAAGTTATTTATATTATCACAATTTCATTATTAACTCTTTTTTGTAGTGCTATTGCATATCAGGATCCTGATAACGGAATAATAGTAGCCAAAAATGACATAGAAGACCTGATGTTTAGTAGAGATTTAGATGCTAATATCATTCATTTCTACCTGAAGTATCTAGAGAAAAAGGTGGATTAAAAAGTATATTCTTTCGAAGCGAAGGTTGGGTAAACATCTATTTTCTCCTTTATATTTAATGCAAATATAACTTATTTATATAATGTAGTACTTTATAATTTTAATGGTTAAAAATCTTCTAGTCGCATTCATTATTGATATGGCCTAATGAGTTGACTGCGACCTGGGTCGCAATGAATCTTTAAAGAAGTATATTTTTAGTGCTATCCTGGTCACAGTTTGTTTTATTCAGTAAAAAAAAAAATTGACTGCGACCAAGGTCGCTGTGTTGTTATTATTCCTGAATATTTTGGCTGCGACCAAGGTCGCATTCATTATTAGCTAGTTTCAATTTTTAGGATTAATTAGCAACTGCGATCCAAGTCGCAGTCAACATTAGTAAGCATCATTTTCAGGCTTAATAGATGAGTGCGACCAAGTTCGCGGCCCAAATAATATTGTGAGAGAAGAGGACTGCGACCTTGGTCTCAGTTTTGATTTCATATAATGTTTGATATTTTTATTGCATTTTATTACTAAATCTTTAAATGTTTGAATTGTTTTGGTTTTAACAGCACGGTATTGTATTTGAAAATAGAAATGTGAAAGATTTTTTCATCAAGAAATTGTTGAGAAACTGGACAAAAGATGTTCATTACATGTTCTTCCCGATCAATCACAAGCACTGTTCCAAGGAAGCTGGATTTTGCTGAATCCTGTTGGTATTGGATTGTCATACACAAGAGTGAATTTTTTATAACTCTTTGGTTCCAGTGGATAAATCAAGTAATATATTAAGGTTGTATCAAATAGATGTCAGAACAATGGTGAGTTAAATTTAATCTTACAATTACTGAATATTTGCATTTAATTGCATTAATATTGAATTTTCTCTATTGACAATGCAGAAAGAAAGATTGTTACAGATTTTTGAAATTGATTTCAATAAAATATTGAAAAAATCTATATAAAATATGCAAGATGTCCCAAACATGAAAACATGTATATATTTCTTATGACATTTACATAAGGATTTTTTTCTTGCTGATTTACCGTAAAAATTTAATCTCATATATTTTTTCCCTGTACAATTTCAGTGTTGATTGCGATGTATATGTATGCAAGTACATTGAAAGTCTAACATTTGATACTCTATCAACAGTTGATGCTGTGACGGCAGCCGATGTACAGAGACTGAGAAACGAGCTTGCATACATGTTACTCATAGACAAAGAGAAAAGTTGGGATGAAGAAACAGAAATAATACGAAGGATGGTATTTGAAGATTGAAATTTTACCAAAATTTTTATTTCAATACTGTTAGTTCATTCATATTATTTTTTATATTATAAACATATTCTCTTTGTAAAAAGGTCTATTGGATATATTAATGTAATTTATCTACATTTTTATTCATGTGTTATGAACTGCATTGAGATTCTCTGTTTTCCATTCTGTACATGTAAGAGAGTCAGCGACTTAGGTCGCAGTGATTTTAAATATCAATAATGAGTTGAGAATCCGTATTGCGACCAAAGTCGCATTCATAAGCAGGGTGACTGTATCGACTTCTTATAATGCGACAATGGTCGCAGTACGAATAAATTATGAAAAAATAAGTTTATTAGCATTGCGATCCAGTCGCAGTAAATGAATCCGATTCCAGGTCGCACTGCGATCATAGTCGCATTGCCAAATTGGGAAATGCAATATATTTATATACATTACGATATATGTTTTAAATTTTGTTAAAATAATTAATTTAAGGAAAAGTAAACATGATTGTCACGGCCTTTTATACTGTAAGAAACTAAGATAATAATAGTCTTACCGTCTTCACAGCAAAAATAATTGCATTTGAAAATTTATTGATTTTTAATCGGTTTTCAAAAACTGAACAGTAACCTAAAAAGTATACACTTTTTAAAAAAGACAGGTAATAAATTTACGTCATGTTCACGTTATTTGAGAACATAAACCTTTTGGAATTCCTGAATGTATTACATATTAAGGGTGTCTTTTAAAGGAAAACAAACAGACTAAATTACATTCCTGAAATTTATTTCTGTGAAATTCTGAAAAAGATTAAAAATGTCTTCTCTACCATCTTACTCTGAAAGAAGCCATTTATCTATTGATGATTGGGAATATAGTTCTGATACATTCCCTCGATACCGGTCAGAGGATGAGCTTGATACAGACGATTCGTTCTGAGAGTTTATGGATGAAATGAAATACTGCTGTGAAGAGGAAGAAAGCGAAGAGGAGAGTCGTGTTAATGAGGAGGAAGAGGAAGGAAGCGATACGGAAGACGAAAACTGTCATAATATGGAAGATGAAAATGTTATGATGGTGATGACGAGGACGACTAGAATAGTCTTTTGTATTTATCAACAAAATTTAAACTCGCAGTTATTTAATTTTAAAATTACTTGTTTTTTATCATATACACTAAATTGTAAGAACTGCGACTAAGGTCGCAGTATATATTAAAACAATTTTTTTAGTTATTATAGACATCCTAAAGTATGCGATTATGATCGCTGTTTTTAATAAACTATGTCTCAATATCTATATAATTGCGACCTTACCTGCAGTCCGTAATTTCCTTGCATGTTCGGCTTTTTGCGCAGTCCTTTAATATATTACGAACTTTGATAGAGATCACAGTATTATAAAATATCACCTTTTTTTGCAAAAAACCTGGACATCCTGAAAGCTACGACTACGGTCGTAGTCTTTTATTCAATAGTCACATCTATCTTTACAATTACGATCTTAGACACAGTTTTATTTATTATAGTTCAGATATGTGATTTTCAATTATTTCTTTTTATTTAGTTCAACATTTATTTTGATAGAATCTGAATTTACATTGAGAAATGTCTGGAAACTTAGTTATTCTTTTAGGACAACAATTTTTCACAGACGATGAAGCATACAACTTCTACAATGCTTATGTAAGGAACAAAGATTTTGGCGTGAGAAGAAAAAGAATATATAAGTCACGTAGGCCTCCTCATGAAGTTGTTTGCATAAAATTTTGTTGCAATAAGGAGGGTGTGAAGAAGTTGTGTGACAATCGACAAGATGGGCTCACAGTCAACCGTCGAATTGACAATAAAGTTGAGTGTCCTGCTGAGATGCATGTACGTCTTCATTTATTACCACACCGAAGATTTTAGGTTGTCACCAAGTTTGTTAATTCTTATTCACATGATTTATCAAGCCTGGATAAGATCCATCACTTAGATTAAAGATTAGCAGAAGAATTATGACTAATTTGATTGATGTAGGAATTCGTCCTTCATTATGACCAATTTGGTTGATGTAGGAATTCGTCTTTCAAATTTTTCCGTGTTAACGCAATGAACAACGGAGAAGGTTGTGAAGAAGTAAGCCCGCAATAAGTTATTGATTTTATTCGAAACCGGAGAAATAACGTTGGTCATGAGTTTATTTTGTTCATCAAATATTTTCAAGAAAAAGTTGAGTCCGATCCAGATTTTTCTTTGCAAGTGAAGTTGATATTGCGAGAACACTTAGAAGTATTTTTTGGACTGATGGAAAAGCAATCTCCTCGTATTTGAGTTTTTGTGATGTGATTGATTTTGACATAACATACATGAATAATCACTTGAACCTGCCATTTGCTCCTTTCAATGGAGTAAATCATCATCGACAGTCAATTTTATTTGTTTGTACATTGCTTGCGGACGAGCAGAGGGATACATTTATTTGACTATTTATAAATAGCTCAAATGCATGCACAGAGTTGCACCAAAAGTGATTATTACTACACAGAATGCCCAAAT
This sequence comes from Agave tequilana, assembly GCA_038442645.1. Taxonomy (NCBI): domain Eukaryota; kingdom Viridiplantae; phylum Streptophyta; class Magnoliopsida; order Asparagales; family Asparagaceae; genus Agave; species Agave tequilana. The sequence continues at coordinate 34,663 of JAVJIF010012133.1, read as the reverse complement.
AGGTGATGCCATCAAGACAGTATTTCCAACTACTCGGCACTGTTACTGTTTTTGGCATGTAAGAAAACATATTAGCGAGCAACAAATCTCCCTGATGAACAAGTATGAGGAAATTTTGTCTCTGATTTTCATCTGTGGTACACCTCCCGTGATATAAGCACATGCGAGGAACATAGAGATTGATGAAGGAAAAATATTATATAGAAGAAGATTAAGACAGCTGGTTGTTGAAAATGTACAGATTCCGTGGACACTGGATTAATGCTTATCTAAAAGATATTTTCTGTGCTGGAATGACAACCGGTCAAAGGTCTGATAGTATTAATTTCTTTTTTGATGGTTTTGTGAATGCAAACACAAAACTATTTGAGTTTGTCCCCTAATACGATAAAGTTGTCGCTGCCCGTCGTAGTTCTGAAACTCAACAAGACTTTCAGAGTTTGAATTGTGTACCCAATTGTACATCGAATACATACGAGATACAAGTTTCAAAGTTTTATACTACGAAGATTTTTCTATTGTTCCAAAAGGAATGGGCAGTTGTAATGACACTCTTTTCGGAAGAGTTGGAACATGATAGACCAAGAGCAAATTATTTGGTTGGTGAATTTTCAAATCAAAAGGCACTTGAGAAAAGGTCAGTTATGAGAATTCTGGTGAACTTAACGTGTCTTGTAGTTGCGTATTATTCGAAACAGAGGGTATTCTTTGTAAGCATATTCTGTACATTTTGTGGCGTAATCACGTTACACATATAGGGGAATTCTATATATTACAGAGATGGAGGTTGGATGCCCGTTACAAGAATATTGCAATTGAAAATGACTTTAGACCTTTTCCCAATCAAGGCACACGGGGGATTGCTAGACTGTGGACACTGCGATCTAAATTTAATGCAATTCTTGAAATGGTGTCCGATTCGGATATCCATCTTCCAAAGTTGGATGTTGTATCGGAAAGATTTGCTGCAGAAACAAGTAATGAATGCAAATTCAGGACAGTAAATGATCAATCATCATAGCCTGAAACAAATATTGGTTCTAGTGGATCAGTTGTGGTTTCGCGAGATGGTGAAGAATTGACTATACGCGATCCAACTGATCCTATACCAATCAAGGGGAAGCCTAAAGGTGCATCCAGATTAAAGTCTGGTTTTGAAGATTCTCTATCACAGAAGAAAATCAAGCATCAAAAGTGTGAAAACTGTCAACGATATATGACTGGTTGTCCATTATTGGTATGAAATTAAACTCGTTATAGAATTTAAATTTAAGTTTGATGTTTCAAACATTTACGTTTCTTTTTTACTTGCAGAGGAAGTAGTTTCAGGTTGCGGCTACGTGGAACGAATAAAGTTTTTATTTATACATCTTCAGGCATCATTTGCGACCATGGTCGCAGTGTTAATAGAAAAGACATCATTGTACTACGACCTGGGTTGTAGTACAGGTACTATTGTGCTTTCAAGTGTTTCACATCTCTTGTTCCAATGTAATATGTTGTACTTTATAATAATATTTGAATACAGTAGAAATATTTTTATAAAATCCACTGCGACAATGTTGGCGTATTCGTACAGAATGCTATAGTTAATTGAACATTGACTGTAGTCGCTGTATGAATATTTCTTGAGTTAATGGAACCTTTATTATTCCTTTGGACTGCAACTTCAGTCGCAATCATTAATTTTACCAAAAACGATAGTTTCAGAACTGCGACTAGCGTCGCAGTTCATATTTCACTATATTTTTGGGTGGTTTGCTTCTCTTTGTTTTGTATGAATTATTACATTAAGCTTTTTAATTATGTTACAAGTTTAATATATTAAAATATGTTAATAATTAAATTATATATTGTGAAAGTTAGATTTTTACAATGCACACTGCGACCTTGGTCGCAATTATGATTATACTCTTAAAGTAGCCTTTTACATTGCAACTCTAGTCGCTGATATTACTTTTTTGTAACTGCGACATTAGTCGCAGTGTATCCCATTTTTTTTATAAATTATCACAATTTTGTGATTGGATCACATTGTCGTGTTGTCGGGCCAATAAATGCTATCTTGATCACAATTAGTCTTAAAAATAGCGAAAAATTTGACATAGGGCATAAAAATTGCCACTATAGTTCACTGTTCTCACAAACATAAGAATTAAAATAGTGAAAAAGTTCGACCATTAAAATTAAAATTAGAAAAAATATTTATTTAAATGATTAACATTCTAAAATAAAGGTATAAATTGCCTAAAAAGAAAAAACTATATATTTAAATTTTATTGATGAATACAAAAGACTATTCTAGTCGTCCTCGTCATTACCATCATAATCATTTTCGTCTTCCATATTATGATGGTCTTCGTCTTCCGTATCGCTTTCCTCCTCCTCTTCCTCTTCATTACCGCGACTCTCCTCTTCGTTTTCTTCCTCTTCACAGTAGTATTTCGTTTCATCCATGAACTTTCAGAACGGGTCATCTGTATCAAGCTCATCCTCTGACCTGTATTGAGAGAATGTATCAGAACTATATTCTCAATCATCATTAGATAAATGGCTTCTTTCAGGGGAAGATGGTGGTGAAGACATTTTTAATCTTTTTCAGAATTTCACAGAAATGAATTTCAGAAATGTAATTTAGTCTGTTTGTTTTTCTTTAAAGGACACCCTTAATATATAATACATCCAAAAGGTTTATGCTCTCAAACGGCTTGAATATGGCGTAAATTTATTATCTGTCTTTTTAAAAAGTGTATACTTTTTAGGTGACTATTCAGTTTTCGAAAACCGGTTAAAAATTAATAAATTTTGAAATGCAATTATTTTTGCTGTGAAGACGACAAGACTATTATTATTTTAGTTTCTTACGGTATAAACGGCCGTGACGATCATGTTTAATTTTCCTTAAATTAGTTATTTTAACAAAATTTAAAACATATATAGTAATGTATATAAATACATTGCATTTCCGAAGTTGGCACTGTGACCATAATCGCACTGCGACCGTGATCGCAATGCTAATAAATAAATTCATTTTTCCATACTTTATTCGTACTGCGACCATTTTCGTATTATAAGAAGTCGATACAGCCGCCCTGGTTATGAATGCGACTTTGGCTGCAATACGGATTCTCAACTCATATTGGTATTTAAAATCACTGCGACCTGTCGCTGACTCTCTTACATGTACAGAATGGAAAACAGGGAATCTCAATGCAGTTCATAACACATGAATAAAAATGTAGATAAATTACATTAATATATCCAATAGAACTGCTTTACAATGAGGGTATGTTTATAATATAAAAAAATAATATGAATGAACTAATAGTATTGAAATAAAAAATTTGGTAAAATTTCAATCTTCAAATACCATCCTTCGTATTATTTCTGTTTCTTCATCCCAACTTTTCTCTTTGTCTGTGAGTAACATGTAGTAAGCTCGCTTCTCAGTCTCTGTACATCGATCGCCGTCACAACATTAATCAAATGTTATACTTTCAATGTACTTATATACATATACATCGCAATCAATACTGAAATTGTATAGAGAAAAAAATATATGAGATTAAATTTTTACGGTAAATCAGCAAGAAAAAAAATCTTATGTAAATGTCATAAGAAATATATACATGTTTTCATGTTGGGGATATCTTGCATATTTTATATAGGTTTTTTTTCAATCTTTTATTGAAATCAATTTCAAAAAATCTATAACAATCTTTCTTTCTGCATTTTCAATAGAAAAAAAATTCAATATTAATGCAATTAAATGCAAATATTCAGTAATTGTAAGATTAAATTTAACTCACCATTGTTCTGGTATCTATTTGATACAATCTTAGTATATTACTTGATTTATCCACTGGAACCAAAGAGTTATAAAAAATTCACTCTTGTGTATGACAATCTAACACCAACAGGATTCAGTAAACTCCAGCTTCCTTGGCACTGCGTTTGTAATTGATCGGGAAGAACATGTGATGAACATCTCTTGTCCAGTTTCTCATCAATTTCTTGATGAAAAAATCTTCCAGATCTCTATTTTTGATACAACACCGTGTTGTCAAAATCAAAACAATTCAAACATTTAAAGATTTAGTAATAAAATGCAATAAAAATATCAAACATTATATGAAAATCAAAACTGAGAACAAGGTCGCAGTCCTCTTCTCTTATAATATTATTTGGGCCGGAACTTGGTCGCACTCGCCTATTAAGCTTGAAAAATAATGCTTACTAATGTTGTCTGCGACTTGGGTCGCAGTTGCTAATTAATCTTAAAAATTGAAGCTGAAAAATGATGAATGCGATCTTGGTCGCAGCCAAAATATTTAGGAATAATAACACCACAGCGACCTTGGTCGCAGTCAATTTTTTTTGACTAAATAAAACAAACTGCGACTAGGGTAGGCTTTAACCTCTGGTTAGATCAAGGCAGTGGGTATCAGAGTACAACCACTGATCAAGGCTTCTCTTGGGCATCAACTCGAGGACCAGAGCCTTAAACAAACTAGGAGAAAAGTATCTGGAATTACCAAGTTGTTTCTGGACCAAAATATTTTATTTCTAGAACTTGTTTACACAAGCAAAGACTAGTAACAAACTAGGTTGTCCTAAGAGTTGTTGGTCATCAGCGCACAATATGATTAGGGAAATGAGTATTCCAAGTGACACTTCATAATCAGAAAAAAAAAAAAAAAAAAGAAAATTCCGTAGACAAAGTGAAATCTACTTTTACACCACAGGTCCAACTTCATCTTAATCTAAAATGGAAGGTAAAATGGTAGCATAAAACACTTTCTCCACAGCGAGAATGAAAAAGGGTGAACTGAAGGCAATATAAGTAATAAAGTGATGACTACCCTTTTTTTAATTTTCTCTGAGTAGATGGATGAAGGGATAGTTAAAAAAAATTGTAATAATAATAATCTAACAATAAAATAATGACTCGAAACTCATCCCAAAGATGGGATCAGCCCACATGGATAGGACTGGGAATTTGCATGTTTGCCACAACTAAATATGGTATCAACCCATGCCTGGGCTAATCAACAGAGAGCCAGATTCAATTGCCTGGAGATAAAAAATTAACTCAAATTGACAGCTCTCATAATTTTATAAAATATTGTAATTAAGGGGTGTTTGTTTGTTTGTGGTTGCAGTTGCAATGCAAATCCAACTAGTCCAGTTGGAGCTGCATTCAAATTTCCAGATAGAATGCATGCCCAACTACATTTTTTGTATTTCGTAAAGTAGGACCAGATGGCTTATAGCTGTGGCCAGTAACTACAACAACTAATGATTAAAAAAAGATGTAATTACTTCTTAACCGTTCATTACTTTCCATTAATGTGTAAACAATCCAATAAGTGGATGTTAGGCAACAAGAGCCAAAAGTCATCAAAATCCTCTCCGAAACTTTGAAGAACTTCGGGGGTCTAGAAGTTCCAAAAACACCTATGATGCTTGCATGCACCAAAGTATTTGAGGATCTTTAGAGCAGTTCTTATCGAGAATGGAAGAGAAAATAGATTGACTCATAGGGGAAGCAGGAAAGCAAGACATCAAATTGTGAAATTAGATAAATAAAATCTGTAAATATTCTTAAATAGAATTGTTATTGAAATATATGCAATGTATGTAGCTCCTGAAAGTTATCTACAACGATTATGTTCAAATAGAACAATCTATTCTAGACACTATGAGATTGCTTAAGATAAATAATTTAAATAAATAAAAAGAATATAGAAACCCATCAAATTATAATTTTAGTGGAAGCTATCAATTCCTTTTTTTTCTCCTCATAAAGATATTCTTTATATAACAAAAGAATTTTTATATTGAAAGAACCAAAAGTCGATTACTTATAGATAAATATACTGCGTGACAATCTTCGTTATTAACAAATATACTAATAATTGTCAATTATTTTATATGATCTCTTGCCTATCATTAAAAACTAAAAAGTAATAATTATTATATTATCTTCTTTTTTGCTCCCATCTAAAACTCATAATGTGATTAAAGCCAAAACATAGCCTCCGCAATTTACTTCTTTTTCGTCATGCCCCCCCCCCCCCCCAAAAAAAAAAAAAAAAAAAAAAAAAAAATCAACAGCTAATTGTCCTGAAGATAACTAAGTAACTATGTTCATAATACAATGCATGTCTAAGAATAATAGTCTAGCCCATATTCATGAACAAGTGGCCTAAGATATTGAAACATATCGATGGGCATGTTCCATTTAAATATTTAAGCTTCACAATAAATAAAAATTCACCACTAAATCACCTGACTTTGCAGTTAACAACACATTCTTTTAGTCAAGTAAAAGATTCCCCATTTAACATTGACGACACGTGCTGCTGGAGTTTCCTTCCTCCACGGCCGAAGGGACAAAACATTTTATCTAATATCATTACTTTGGAGATAATAATGGGTCCGTTCATTATACAACAGGGGAGGAAACAGAGTGGAGTGGAGTGGAAAACACTACCCTGAGTTCATATCTTGTGCAAACTTGGGTTTTAGTGAGGACCTTTACCTAACAGGAAATTACTTATATCTCTTCCACTATCATCATACGGCACATGGCATGAACATAGCGCATAATGTGACAAACTTCAGAATGCAAGAGGAACTTGGAGGAGAATTGGTGGAAGGCAACTTGTGTTGCAGACATCTAGTCAAGATGAATGAGTCGGAAAAATGGATCGAAGAAGTCCCAGTCCGGAGTAATTTTTTCTCTTTTTTTATTTTTGTTTTTTTAGTTTCTAAAATTAAGATAGTAATTTTATTTTGATTAGGAGTTTGAGTTTGAGTTGAACTCAATTTTTTTAAAAGCCTATTGCATCAACAATAATCAATGAAGAAATTTGAAAATTTATTTGGTGAGATATTGAATTCTAATTATGTTTAGGATTAGAATCCTAATCTAACTCTAATACCCCTATTTTCTCTTTCCACTTTCTCCTTACCCAAGTTGCCGCCTCCCTCTTGTCTGTTTTTCTTCTCTCTCTCTCCGTTGCCTCTCACCCACGCATAGCAACCCACCAAACCATCCCCCTTTTCTTTCTCTGCACATATCTGTCTTCTCTCTTCCTTCTCTCCTTGTCTTCATCGAGATCGCCCGTGTTGCTCACATCTCCAGGCCAAGACGCCACCACCGGCTCCCCTTCCTCGCGCCCAAGTCGCCGTCTCCTTCCTTCTGCCCGCCATTTGCTCCTCAACCGTCGTCGCAAGCCATTGTCAACCTCACCATCTTCCCCGCAACACCCCAACGTCGCCGCCTTTGACCTCCCACCTGCGTCGCCTGTGTGATGTCGTCTTCCCGCACAAGTCCGAGCATAGCCTCCTCGGGCGGCGACGGCAGCGATCCTCTCATTCTCCGCTTCTCCAGCTGCACCTGCAAGCCATAAAGGAGGAGGAATTCTTAGTTTCACAGGAGAACTAACCAAAGACCCAAAGCCCAATTCGATAATTTGTGAATTCAGATTTAAGTTGTTGGGCCCGTAAGCTATAGTGTACCCGCGTGAACAATATGGGGTTAGTGCAGAAACCCGTTAGTGCACTATTTTCTTCTACGGGTCGTAACTTTCACATCCGGGCTCTGATTCAGGTGACTTTCGTGTCATTAAGATCATAACCACGATTCGAAGACTCGGTCGAGTAGGATACGACTCGGCCGAGTCGTAGTCGTCTCGACATCCGCCGAGACGAGTCTGAGACCCAATTCGAAAGATCCACTCAGAAATAACCGGATCGGTCTTGACTCGGAGTTGACTCGGCCGAATCGACAGAGTCACAATACGACTCGGACTGACTCGGCCGAGTCAGCTTCGAGTCAAGGCCATTCGATTAAAAAAAATCCAAACTTTCCTAGGCCTTCGTCGCTTGCCAGTTTGCTGTCGCCGCCTGCTCCGCCCGATCTCCCCCCCGCCTTCGCCGCCTACTCCTGCCCACCGCCGCCGAGAGAGAGGGAGAGAGGGGGAGGGGAGACGAGAGAGAGGGAGGGAGAGGGAGACGAGGGAGAGGGAGAAAGACGAGAGAGAGGGAGAGAGAGCCAAAGGGAGGGAGAAAGTAGAGAGAAGGAGAAGGAGAGAGACGAGAGAGGGAGATAGAGCCAGAGGGAGGGAGAGATCGGTGATCTCCACCCGATCTCGATCCTTTATCCTTTTCTTTTTTTTCTTTTTGGGTTTTTATATTTGCCCCCTCAAATCTTTTATATTTCTGAATTTACACCCAAATCATCATATTTTCTCAATTACCCCCTTAAAACAAATTTGTTTTGACATATGATACAGGATTTTTATGTCTACATTTTTTTTTTACGATTTGTCATGATTTTTTCATAATTTTTTGAGCTTTCTCTGTAGCGTTTTCGCGTATCGTCCGAGTCTGATCTGAGTCGCCGAGACCGATCCGTCTTGGTGCAGGCCGAGTCGACGGCCGAGACCGTGACTTTGAACTATGAGGGTAGCACTAAAAATATACTTCTTTAAAGATTCACTGCGACTCAGGTCGCAGTCAACTCATTAGGCCTTATCAATAATAAATGCGACTAGAAAATTTTTAACTATTAAAATTATAAAGTACTACATTATATAAATAACTGATGTTTGAATTAAATATAAAGGAGAAAATAGATGTTTACCCAAGCTCCGTTTCGAAAGAATATACTTTTTAATTCACCTTTTTTCTCTAAATGCTTCATGTAGAAATGAATGATATTAGCATCTAAATCTCTACTGAACATCAGGTCCTCTATGTCATTTTTAGTAACTATTATTCCGTTATCAGGATTCTGAAATGCAATAGCACTACAAAAAAGAGTTAATAATGAAATTGTGATAATATAAATAACTTATTGTGATGTAAATTGAAATAAAATGAAAAAATTACTCAGAGGTGGCTTTGTTTCAAAATTTTTTGATGAGGGATTATTGTTGTGGCTGCTGAATTCTGTAGGCAGTGCATTCACTTAATTCTCTGATTTTTAGCTGAGTGTCGCCCTTCTCTGTCTTGTGTGTCGCCCTTCTCTGTCTTGTAGAAATCTGAGCCGCAGGCTGTGAAAGAGTCTCTTCAATAGTTTTCTTCTTTTGTTTTGGATAAATAAAATCGGAGTCATCGTGATCTCCTCTCTCAGTGCGCTTGCGTTCTTTGACTCCCCTTTCTATTGATCCTTTAGAGTAATCCACAACTTTTCCTTTTAATGCTTCCTTGTGAACCAAAGTCTGTTCTTGATTTTTTTCCTCAGAAACTTTGTCTTTTTGGATATCAAGGATCTGTTGAGTTAAATTTAAAGTAAAAGTTAGGAAATGTTCTCTAGCAATACTAATTTTGAATTTAGATCGATTGATCATCTTCTTTCTTTTTCATCTTCTCTTCCTCCTTCCATCGCTCCCTCATCCTCTTTTGCTTCTCCTCCTCATTTTTCCTCTTCTCCTCTACTTTTTCTCTCTTATTCTCCTTCTCCTCTTTCTCCTTCCATCTCTCCTCTTCTTCCATCCTCTTCTTTTCCTTCTCCTCATGCTTCTTTCTCCTCTTCTTGAATTTTTCTCTTCTCTTCTCTTCTCCTCCTCCTTTTGCAGCCGCCTCCTCTCCTCCTCTTCCTTTCTCTTATTCTCCCCCTCCTTCCGCTTCTCCTCCTCCGTCGCAGCAGTGGCTGCTCTCAGCAGCTCTTCTTCTTCCTTCATATTTATTTTATGCTGCTGCTTTCTTAAATTTCTTTTTTCTCTTCCCTCTCTTCTCTTTTTCTTTAATTTAGCTTTGTGAGCTTTTTCATCTTCTATTTTTTCAATTTTTCTTTCTAACTCAATAACATATACCCTCAAGTATGTATTTTCATTCCTCAAAATTTGTACTTCTTCAGCTTGTTCATTCTGTGGTGCTGGCAAATAACCTGCAACAATTGGTTCTTGTTCCCTCGTCTCAGGTTCTCGTTTTGTTTCCGCCGGGATATTAGCTTCAATATTTATCTCTTCTTTCTCTCCTTCATCTTCTTCTTCTTGATCATCTTCTTCAGCAGGAAGGCCAATCATAATTTTTTCATCATTCGAAATGTTGGCCATTCGATTAAAAATCTGAAAATCATGTTAAACAAACATCAATATAAAATTAACCTGTTATCGTAGCAAAATGAAACTTGTAATAGAAGAGCTATAAAACAAATTGCGACCATGGTCGCAGTTATAACTTTTAACTGTAAGACAATATATCAGTACTGCGACCATAGTCGCACTACGAATTTCATACTAAATTCATCCCGTCTCAGGTACTGTGATCTCAGACGCAATCAAAATCAAGAAAATAAAAGAATTGCGACCTTTGTCGCAGTTCATTTATAACATAATGAAGGGACTGCGAAGTCGCAGTCCACTGAAATTTTAGCAGAGGAACTGCGACTCTAACTGCTGACATAAAAATTAAAAATAAATATATAAAAAACTATTGAAGAGTCTGTGGTAGCTAACTATTAAAAACTAACCTTATCTTCTTCAACATCATTAAGACCGATTTCGATCAGGGCTCTGCTAATATTTTGGAGTTCCCATCTTATTGCCAGTGGGGTTTTGTCCTCCAAACCATTCTTCAGCTCAAAAATAGCAGCCATTTCATAGAACTAATACTGCAACATGTATTAGTATATTAGTTTATATGAACAGTGTCAATATATAAGTAATTTTCAACAATTTTTACCAACTGTATAATTCATACTTACAATAATTTGCACAGAGCATCCTTGTAGGGCAAATGTGGTGTGCTTGAAGATGTCCATTGACTCAATCAGGAATTTCCAAACAGCTTTAGCCCAGCATATGGTCTTCATCAACTGAATATTGGCAATTTGCTCCACTATATACCACAACACCGTGCATTTACTGTCAGAAAAAATAGAGTGGCCGACATATATAAGATGATTAGTGTTGTGAAGTCTTGAGCTGCAAGTATTTATTTGTCTCTTATAATTTTATTTTAAGTCACTTGCTGCTCAAGTTGTTTATCCTTTCTCACATCTACTTCAGTCCTCCTTTTTTTCACCGCAAGATCATCCAAAGTTTCTTCAATGAATACTTTCGTGATCTTCTTAATATTTAGAAAATAGTATTTTATCACCCTTGTCCTTCAGTATACATGTCTTATTCATAATGAAATCTGCCTCATTGATAGGTAGACCAAACGTTAGGGCAACATCCTCTATTGTTAACTCATTAGTTTTCCTCAAATAAGAAAGGTCCTTTACTTCCTATCATACTAGTCTACAATTTTCAGTACACTTATGTTTGATTCATGCTTTTGTCAGCACCAATTCCTCATTGTAGAAGACTATGAAAATTGCACCAAACGGGGTCTCCTTCATTGCATTCACAAAATCTGCCTGAATGTGCTTTTTGTATTTTCTGATGAATTCGCACATAGGCTTTAGGCTTGATTTCATAGGACGAACCTTTAGTTCTTTCTTACATATAGATACAGAAACATTAACAACATAAGTACAAAATTAAAAAAGAAACACGATCGCAGTTCTTTTAAATAAATTTGGAAAAGAAAAACGACTGCGACCTTGGTCACAACAATAGATAATAATTTATAATACACTATGACCAAGGTCGCATTGTTAAATAACAGCGACAAATGTCGCATTTTTTTAATTAACTAAATTAATTAACTAGTGAGAATCTTAGTCGATGGTTCAGAGCACTGCGACGCTTGTTTCATCATAATGCGATCAGGACCGCAGTATCTTAAGCTAACTTAGTAGAACAGACCGAGTTGCAGACCCCCAAAAAAAGAGAGAAGGGGAGGCAACACTGTGACATCGGTCACAGTATTTAAAAAAAAAGTAATCTAAAAAACAAAACGGACGTTAATAAATTTTTTAAAAAACATATTTTATTCACAGACTACGACCTAGGTTGCAGTAACATATTAAGTTAATATAAAAAACTACGACCCAAATCGACCAAGTGGAATGAAAAAATATAATGACCTTGGTGATCTTAGTCTCAATGTTAAAAAATTTAAAAATTTTTAAAAAAATTCTCTAATAAGATCGTTAATTCCTATTTTCTTTTCCTCTTAAAATTTGACTTTGATCAGAGTTTCACGGTAGAAAATTAAAAATTATTGTTTCAAAACGCATAAATAGATTTAATTTTGATACTTACTTTAAAATAAAACAGATGACTTTTTTACTTTTAATTGCAACCATGGCGCAAGCTTTTAAAATTTTAAAAAGTATTTTTAAAAAAACATGATTGTTGGAAAATTTAAGAAAAATTAAAATTTGCCGGAAAAATTTAGTATTATTTTCTTCTTTGGAATAAAAGTTCAAAATTGAATTAAGAAAATCAGTGCAAGAGTCACTTTCGAATCGAAGTTAATTAAACCAGGGAATTTTTTTTAAGAAACAAAAAAAATTTAAAATAACAACTGAAAAATTCAAAATATGAAGGGCTACAAAACCCAAAAAATTTAGGTTCTCTAGGTTTCCCCTTTATCTTTTTCTGCGGATGATTTCTTGGGCGCCATCTTGATCAAATCTTTGTTTAAAAAAACAAATTTTTGAACGGAGTTGTTTGGAAAGTTTAGGAATCAAAACACTGTTTTCAAATTGATGAACTAAAAAATTTAGATCTGTAATTTCTTTTTGGAAGGAACGATTTTACAGACAGTAAAAAGTTGTAAGGGAGGGTATTTTAGTCAAAGCAATTGTTGAAGTGACTGGTGGCTTATTTGAGCGGGTTTTTTGTTTTTTATCCACCATTTTTTTTTTACAAATGTTTCGGTATTATGTTGCCACGTCCCGCTGCCTGAGAAACTCTCTCAGCTGGCGGCTGAGGTACAGAAAACCCCCCCACATATATATTCCTGTTTTAAATATCGACTGAGTCGGTCGAGATATCGTCCGATATCTCCTTTTTTGCCTGCTGCCGATACGATATGAAGAAATCATTCGCCATATCATTTGCAGCAAAAAACGGCCGATATTTGAAATATCATCTGATAAATTATCCGATATCGGCCGATAAATCACCTGATATATCACCCAATATGAAATAACTTATTCATTGCACGACTGTGTGCAAATGTACATTATTTTTTACTGACTTTGCATGCATATTACATCATTTTTATTAGGTAGATGATATCTATGACACTAAACTAACTTTTAGTTATCAGTATTTCATTATATATAGTGTCCAATATTAACGCCTGATATGCGCGCGTATCCCCGATATCTCCCCTAATATCCGATATCCGTTATGAAAAACCCCCATGTATATATATATGAGAGAGAGAGAGAGAGAGTCATGAATCAGTTAAAAGTGAGATGGATAATCTTTGTCAAAGTTAATCCAATGGCTTATATACCTCTAACTTAAATTAAAAAAGAAACAAAAACAAAAACTTGGCATGTGAACATTCACAATTCCTTTTCTTTCTTCAATCTGAACTCCAGCGACCCTCCTGGAGCCCTTATTTCCTTGTCCATTTGTTGTCATTACATCCTCCTTCCATTAATCTTCACCCAATCAAAATTATACTCATCCAAGTTTTTGAGAGATTAGAAAAAACTGATGCAATGTATTCAAGATCCTAAGGTCATAGAGTACCTAATTCGCGACGACAAATATTTTTGCTAAACAAAAGGGCAAATCTGTCAAGTTCTGAGAATTAATTCTTCTGATTGTGAATGGTTAATCTTCGAATCAGAGGCAACACATGAATTAGATGGAGAGATGGCAACGAGACGAAATAGCTGCAAATTTAATTTATTTGTGATCTCTAGATGAGGGCTTGAATACTTGATGGCTTAGAAATGTTGGCCGGACATGGATGATTGAGATTGAGAAGTGGAAAGGAGGAGAAGGTTTGAAGGAAAAGAGGTTGGGTTTGTAATAGATGTTCAAGTTCGCACAATAACACACGTCTCGGAAGAAGACAATGACACACGAAGAGCGGAGGTGGCCGAATCTTTTTTCTATCTTATTTCATTTTGGGTTTTGTTGGATGTATGTAAGCCACCGGATTAGCTTTGAGGGATGAGATTATTCATCTCATGTTTAACTTATTCATCTCGCCATCTTATTGTATCATGACTCTCTCTCTCTCTCTCTATATATATATATATATATATATATATATATATATATATATAGAGAGAGAGAGAGAGAGAGAGAGACTTGTGTCATTCCTGAGGATTCGAGGCCATATTCTTCCCACTGAAATACAACCCTACGATATTCGAATGCAAGATCCACTCCGTTGAAGTTGATCTACATTATTTTAAGTAACTAAAAATTAAAAATCATGTATTTTGAATACTTTTTGCCCATCCATCAAGTAATCACAAAATGGACGGTCGAAATAGTGAGTTAGTTAGTTTAACGGTGTAGAATATTTGAATCTAACAAAAATTGGTATGTGAGAGTTTTTAAGTGTTTAAATTATGATGAAATGGTCAGATCTAGAATTTGTACGTTTAAAGAAGTAGATTTAAGCAATATGTTATTTTCGGCTGTCCATTTTGCGTCTACTTAATGGATGGGCAAAAAGTATTTAAAATATATGATTTTTGATTTTTAATTACTTACAATAATGTAGATGAACTTCAACGGAATAGATCTTGCATTCAGATGTCGTAAAGTTGTAATTGGGTAGGAAGGATTTAGCCTTGAATCCTTTCGAAATGACACAAGTATATCTCTCTCTCTTTATATATATATATATATATATATATATATATATATATATATATATATATATATATATATAGAGAGAGAGAGAGAGAGAGAGAGAGATAAACTTGGGTACATCGGAAGGATTCGAGCCCGAATGTTTCCCACTTAAACTTAATCCCACGACATCCAAATACAAGATCCATTCCGTTGAAATTGATTTACATTGTTTAAGGTAACTAAAAATCAAAGATCAAGTGTTTTGAACACTTTTTGCCCATCCCATCAAATCGGCGCAAAATGGACGACCGAAAATAGTATTTTACTTAGACCTATGACATTTGACATATAAATTCTCGATCTGACCATTTGATCATGATCTAAACATTTAAAAAAACTTCATACACCAATTTTGTTATGTGTCAAATATTATACACTGTGAAACTAACCAACTCACTAGCTGTTCATTTTGTACATACTTGATGGATGAAAAAAGTATTCAAAACACTTGATTTTTGATTTTTAGTTACTTTAATCAATGTAGATCAACTTCAACAGAGTGATTCTTCTATTTGAATGTCGTGGGATTGAATTTTGAGTGAGATGAATTTTGAGTGAGAAGGATTCGGGGATTCGGGCTCGAATCCTTCCGCATGTACCAAAGTCTCTCTCTCTCTCTCTCTCTCTCTCTATATATTATATATATATATATATATATATATATATATATATAATATATATATATATATATATATAAGAAAAGGGAAAAGAAGAAGAAGAAGAAAACAAAAACATAAGAAAATAAGAGAAAAGAAACAGCTGAATTGGTCTCTTCCAGATTTTGGCCTACACGAGCTAATTAGATAAATCTTTGCATTGATTCTAGGCACGCTAAGTGCTAGAATTTCTGTAACATGTAAGATATTTTTTCTTAAAACTTAATGCATCAGACTATTATGGGACCATGTAAATATTCCTATTAGGAGTTGAATTTTAACCAATGCTGAGATTGAAGCGGACCATATATGTTTCTGCGATGATTATTTTTCTTATGGTTTGTTTTTCCTAACTCTTAAGCAGGGCTTGAAAAGGAACCATCACACATTTGGACCACAGGATACAGTTGATGAAGTTTGAAGAGTACGACAAAAATCAACTGTTGATGAATTAGATAATTCCAAGTTTAAGCCAATTGATTTATGATGATTCCTGAGCTCTTATTGTTTCTCTTGATGAGTCTTCTGTGCTGCTGAGCCTCTGTTGTATCCCCTGTGCATCCATAGATCAGTCCCTGTGCATCCATAGATCAATGATGACCATGTTCTGAGATCTTTGATTGGGTTCCTGGTAAGTTCGTCTACTTTATGGGCTTCCTGTTACTTCAGTGTTCTCTGATAAACGGCAACCTGGAGGTGAGTGATGATGATTAAGCCTTCTGAACTCCCTCTCCCTTCTCTGTATTTTGATTGTAACGGCTAGTGCCATCTTCTTCTTCTTCTTTTGATTTTACTGGCGATGATGTAATCTGAGCCATCCGTTTCTTTTTTTTCCTTGAGTGTAATGGGCCGGGTTTGGACCCATTGTATAGGCCAGTCCTGGTTCGGCCCAAACCCGCTAGCAGAAGAAGGATATAAGGGGAAGGTCTTTGATATCGGGCTCATCTGGTCATTTGCCCTAATTTGGGAACTACACGAGCTCGAGAGCCTTGAGTGTAGCTGAACTCTGCTGAGTTCAATTCTTCATCAATAAAAGTTCTTCTTCCCAAAACCTCTGATTCTTTGGTGTGCCTGTTCTCCTTGCTCTTCTTTCTTCAATTGCAGGTTGAGATGCCGCCGAGAAACCGCCACCGCTACCAGCCTATCATCTCCGACGCCCTCGCCGACGGAGAGGATGCATCAATGGTATCAGAGCCGACGATCCCAGGGTACCCGGATGATCACGGTGGTGAAGCTGATGATGTAACGCCGAAGACGGAGCCTAGAGGATCAGTCTCTTTCAACGAAGCTTGAATTCCAAGAAAGTAGATGATCAAGAAGGCAAGAACGACAAGGGATCAATTCTTCCAGGAGAAGATCCAGGTGAGTTTAGATTTCGAGCTATTGATGAAAGAACAGCTTTAAGAAGTCGTATGCTTGAGGAAAGAGTAGAGGACAAGTTGAGATCGGTTGATGATAGATTCAGATCTCTTGAAGACAAGATGGACCTCAGACATGAGGAGTTGGTTGGGATGATGGCCCGATTGTTCCACGAAACTCGAGGTGGAATTAAGGGGCAGAGGAAATAGGAAGTTGCAGTCTCTTATGGTGAAATACCTAAGGGTAGCCCAAGAGGTATGCCATCTCCTTCCGTTCAATTGAAACAGTCGTCGGTGGGGGGTGGAAGATCTGATGGTTTCTTGAAAAGAAATCCAAAAGCTCAGTCATCTTTTTCTACAGTAAGTAAGCTTCCTCTGCCCAAGAATCCGAAGGTAGAGATTCCTATATTTAAAGGGATGGTGATATATTGAATTGGTTGTATCAATTAGAGCATGTCTTCACCATCCACCGTACTCCAGTTGAAGATAGGGTTGAGTTCTGTGTTTTCTATTTGCAAGGAGAAGCCCTGTTGTGGTGGAGGTGGCTAGAGAAACAAAAGGGTGGGGCAGTTACTTGGCCAGAGTTCTATGATGAAATGATTCTACAGTATGGGCCAGATGATCTTGATGATCCTCTTTCTGCATTAGCCAATCTGAAACAAACAGGCTCAGTACAGGATTATCATAAAGCTTTTATCAGGTTAGCTCACTTAATTGATGAGACTGAGAAAAATTTAATCAGTCTATTCTTATCAGGATTAAGGGAAGAATTGAGAGGTAAGGTTAAGCTGGATAAACCTATGTCTATGGTGGCAGCTTACCGTAGTGCAGTGGCTAGGGAGAGCATTGCAGTAGCTGAAAGGAAACAGTATAGAGCTGTTCCTTTTAAGGTCCTATGAATAATCCTGTGGGAACTAGGAATCCATCTTCTCCAGCTGCTGTAAAGGGTACTACTACAGCACCAGTGAGGAGATTATCTCCAGTTCAGGTTGAAGAATACAGGAAGAAAGGGCTGTGTTTCAAATGTGATGAAGCTTATGCACCAGGACATAGATGTCAAGGGAAAAGTTTGATGTTAATTGAATGTGAAGATTCTGAAGATGAACAAGGGGAGGAGATTATGTTAAGACCTAAGGAGACAGTGGAAAAAAAAAACTTACCTGAATTGTCATTTCATGCCATGGAAGGAAGCTCATCCCCTACCACCATCAGATTATTTGGACAAATCAAAGGAAGCCTGTGAATGTCCTGTTGGACACAGGTCTACTCACAACTTTATTGATCCTAAAGTGGTGCAAAGAACAGGGCTTACAGTTAACCAAGATACATCATTCAGTGTCACTATAGCAGGGGATGATAAATTACAAAGTGAAGGAGTTTGCAAGTCAGTATGTTTTAAATGTCAGGGCTTAGAGATTATCACTGACTTCCATGTATTACCTATAGGAGGATGTCAAATGGTCTTGGGGGTAGACTGGTTGCAAACACTGGATGAATTGACTATGAACTTCAAAAAGAGGAGGGTAAAAATCACAATGCATAATCATTCCTGGGAGCTGCAGGGGGTGCTACCTAATGAGATGGAAATAGTCTCAGCCAGAGTGATGGAAAAGACCCTCTATCAATCTACTAAAGGTTGGGTGTTGTATGTTTGTCAGAAAGAAGAATCCCAACCTGTGGAAGAATGCAGTAAACAGCTGCAAGCATTGTGTCAGGAATATGATGTGCTGTTTAAGGAGGTACTTGGCCTTCCTCCTAAGAGGAGCCATGACCACCAGATAACCCTGATTCCTGGTACTGAACCTGTCAACCTAAGACCCTACAGACATCCATGGGAACAAAAAAATGTGATAGAAAAAATGGTGGATGAAATGTTGGATTCTGGAATTATTAGGAATAGTAGAAGTCCCTATGCATCACCAGTGGTGTTGGTTAAAAAAGCTGATGGTACATGGAGGTTGTGTGTGGATTATAGAGCTTTAAATCAGAAAACAATTAAGGATAAGTATCCTATTCCTCTGATTGATGAACTGTTAGATGAGTTGCATGGATCCAATATTTTCTCCAAATTGGATTTAAGAAGTGGGTATCATCAAATTAGAATGAGAGAAGAGGATATTCCTAAAACAGCATTCAAAACTCATTCAGGACATTTTGAATACTTGGTGATGCCTTTTGGATTAACTAATGCCCCTGCAACATTCCAAGCATTAATGAATGAACTGTTTAAACCTTACCTTAGGAAATTTGTCTTGATCTTCTTTGATGATATTCTCATCTACAGTCACAGTTTGCAGGAACATCTGGAACATGTGAGGATAGTGTTTGAAGTTCTAAAAGTTAATCAACTCTTTGCTAAGAGAAGTAAGTGCCAGTTTGGGGTATCAGAAGTTGCCTATTTAGGGCATGTGGTCTCTGCAGAGGGAGTAGCTGTGGATATGAACAAAATTAAGGCTGTAATAGAATGGCCAGTGCCAAAAACATTAAAGGCATTGAGGGGATTTTTGGGACTAACTGGGTATTACAGAAAATTTATTAAGGGGTATAGTACCCTAGCTGCACCTCTCACTGCTCTTACCAAGAAGCAGGCCTTCTGTTGGACTGAAGCCACTCAGGTAGCATTTGATACTCTGAAATCTGCTCTTACCAATCCTCCAGTATTAGCTCTACCCAACTATTCTTCTCCTTTTATAATAGAATGTGATGCTTCTGCTACTAGAATTGGGGCAGTTCTGATGCAGAATAATCACCCTATAGCCTATATTAGTCAGGAGTTGAAGAATCCTGGAAAACTTGCTTCTGCTTATGAAAGGGAGATGTTGGGTCTATTATTGGCTACCAAAAAATGGAGGCAATATCTCTTAGGAATGGAATTTGTTATTAAGACTGATCACAAGCCCCTGAAGTATTTGTTGGAGCAAAGGCTTTACACTGAAGCCCAACATACCTGGTTATTGAAGTTGTGTAATTATAGATTTAGAGTGGAGTATAAGAAAGGCAGGGAGAATTTAGCTGCAGACAGTCTTTCCAGAAGAACTGAAACTATTGGGGGTCCTGCACTGATGGAAATTTCAGTTATAGAATCTGATTGGGTGGAATTAGTTAAGAAACTGGTTGATACTGATGCTTATTTTTCTGAATTGGACAGAAAATGGAATGAGGGATCTTTGGATACTGCCAAGTATCAGAAAAAGAATGGACTTTTCTATTATAAAGGCAGGATTTTGGTTAGTCCTTCAACCTCTGTCATTCCTTTATTGATATCTGAGCATCATGATACTCCAGTGGGTGGTCATTCAGGATATGAAAAAACATATCAAAGGCTGAAAAGAGTGGTATATTGGCCTGGAATGAAAAACAGTATAAAAAAGTACATCAGGGAATGTGATGTTTGTCAAAGGTCTAAATATGAAACAACCAGGCCTGCAGGGTTTCTACAACCCCTCCCCATTCCTGGTCAAGTATGGGAAGACATCTCAATGGATTTCATTGAGGGACTACCTAAGAGTTGGGGAAAGTCTGTTATTTTTGTTATTGTTGACAGGCTAACCAAATTTGCTCATTTTATACCTCTTTCACATCCTTATACAGCTAAAACATTAGCTGCCACCTTCATTGAGCATATTTACAGTTTGTATGGGTTGCCTTTGAGTATAGTGTCTGATAGAGACACAGTCTTTACCAGTGAATTCTGGAAAGAGCTGTGGTCATTGCAAGGCACTCAACTTTTGTTCAGCACTTCTTTCCACCCTCAAACTGATGGGCAGACAGAAGTGGTTAATAGGTGTTTGGAAACTTATCTAAGATGTTTCTGTTCCCATAAGCCCCAGGAGTGGTGCAAGTGGTTACCTTGGGCTCAGTTCTGGTATAACACTAATTGGCATTCAGCCACTAGAATGACACCCTATCAAGCCTTGTATGGTAAGCTTCCACCAACAATTTCTTCTTACATCCCTAAGACTGCCCAGTTGCAGGTTGTAGAAGATGCATTGATGGACAGAGATGCTACCTTACAGCTGTTGAAAGATAATTTGGCTAAAGCTCAAAACAGAATGAAGAAGTATGCTGATTCTCATAGAACTGAAAGGTCTTTTGATATTGGAGACTTGGTGTTTTTGAGGTTGCAACCCTATAGACAAATCTCTGTGGGTGGTAAAAGGTCCCAAAAATTATCTCCCCTATTTTATGGCCCTTACAGGATCCTACAAAAGATTGGTTCAGTTGCTTATAAACTGGAATTGCCTACTGAAGCTAGGATCCATCCTGTGTTCCATGTTTCACAGTTAAAGAAGAAGCTGGGGAATTTGATAAAAGTTCAAAATCAGGTGCCATCTCATAATATTGAAGTAATCAAGGAACCAGAGGTCATTTTGGAAAGGAGGATGGTGAACAGACTGGGAAAAGCAGTATCAGAAGTTCTGGTCAAGTGGAAACAGTTGCCTGTGGATGATGCTTCCTGGGAAAATTATTGGGAATTGGTAAAAAGATTTCCAGCCTTCGACCTTGAGGCAAGGTCGATTTTGAGGGGGGAGCAATGATGAGATCCTGAGCTCTTATTGTTTCTCTTGATGAGTCTTCTGTGCTGCTGAGCCTCTGTTGTATCCCCTGTGCATCCATAGATCAGTCCCTGTGCATCCATAGATCAATGATGACCATGTTCTGAGATCTTTGATTGGGTTCCTGGTAAGTTCGTCTACTTTATGGGCTTCCTGTTACTTCAGTGTTCTCTGATAAACGGCAACCTGGAGGTGAGTGATGATGATTAAGCCTTCTGAACTCCCTCTCCCTTCTCTGTATTTTGATTGTAACGGCTAGTGCCATCTTCTTCTTCTTCTTTTGATTTTACTGGCGATGATGTAATCTGAGCCATCCGTTTCTTTTTTTCCTTGAGTGTAATGGGCTGGGTTTGGACCCATTGTATAGGCCAGTCCTGGTTCGGCCCAAACCCGCTAGCAGAAGAAGGATATAAGGGGGAAGGTCTTTGATATCGGGCTCATCTGGTCATTTGCCCTAATTTGGGAACTACACGAGCTCGAGAGCCTTGAGTGTAGCTGAACTCTGCTGAGTTCAATTCTTCATCAATAAAAGTTCTTCTTCTTCCCAAAACCTCTGATTCTTTGGTGTGCCTGTTCTCCTTGCTCTTCTTTCTTCAATTGCAGGTTGAGATGCCGCCGAGAAACCGCCACCGCTACCAGCCTATCATCTCCGACGCCCTCGCCGACGGAGAGGATGCATCAATTTATCTAAAAGATATTCAACAGATGAAGCTTGCAAAATCTCATCTGTAGAAGCTGAACTTATTCAACATAATTCAAGTAAGTTACCTGCTTCGGAATCTTTAGATGCAGCTGCAGATTATTCTTGTGGAATGTGCCCGAGATTACTGTTCAGTTGGGGCACTTGGAGTACCTGGCAAAATAACTGAAGGGACTTATCCAGTTAGACCAGACAATACCAGTTCTCCCACACTCATTTCAGATACTGAAGAAGCTGTTCATGCTGTTCAATCAACTCCTGAAAATTCATCACACGTTACTTTGTCTTCAAGACTTTCTTCTCTAGGAATTAGTCCCCATTTTTGTGATCATATTGTCCCCATTTGAGCTGATAATCAGGTAACGTTCTGCTGCAATAGTTAAGTCTTTTTATTGACATTACCTTTAAATGGTTGCCCCCCCCCTCCCCCCCCCCCGCGGCAATATATGTACTTGGAAGCACAATATAACTGATACACATATGATTTGTCTTATATGTGTAGAAGCATGTCAAAGTGCCTTGCCAGGTCAAGGAACAACTTGACAGTTTATCTGGACCTTGCACCACTCTTATAGCTGCACCTAAGTATGTGGAGCATGCTGGTAATAACTTGAAGCACTAGATTTGCAGAATATACAGATATGATATTTACTGAGATGCTTGTCCTTTTTAATGAAACTAATTCTTTTATGGGCCCAGGTATTCTCTTATCAATTAATTCGTGGTCTTTTTCATTCAGGTGATCATTCAGAAACTCTTTTAAATTCTGAATCTCAAAAAGTGCGACCAGTAGATATTAACTCTACTCAAAGGTGAGAAATTTTAAGGTACCTGATTGCCAGTTGGTTCTCCAAATATATGTTTTACAAATTTGTAAGCTAAATACTCCATGCATATTGCAATTTCGTCTTTCTTTCTTTTATTTGTGTGTTGCATATATACTTTTAAGTTTCATTGAACACTGTTCATTTTGTGGCCTAAAGGGTGTTATTAGTTGTTTATTTTAGAATGGCCTTTGAGATTGTGCTGACCAAAAATTATGCAATATAAGTTGTAGGTACGGTTATGGTTTGAATGTTTAATAACTTTGCAATGTTTAAAGTTCTCCATGATTTAGTAGGGTGCAACTTGAACCTGAAAGTTGGAACCATTGTTTGAAATATGCCTGACGCCAATATGGATATGACCGATAGGACCAAGACAATACCGATCTGCCGATATGACCGAGAAGAAATGGCCGATTATTGCCATTATTGCCATTATGGTACCAAAACACTACGGCGGATACCGATACATGTACCAAGATTTAAATCTTGTGTGGAACCCATTCTCTGCAAACATGTCATTGTTTTAAAATGATAATTCCCACTCATTTTTCTGTTGCATCTACCAAAATTGCATATAGCAATTCTCACGATACTTGCCTTTCTATTGTATCAAAGACGTGCTATGTTTCACTTTTTTACTGCTATTAAAAAACTTAAAGAAATGCAAACGGTTGTTGTCCTTGATTGAGTGTTTTTAACTGAGGCTATCTTTTGATTTTAACTTTTATTCAGATCTTCTGAGAAGTCTCTTTTGAATTTTAATTTTTATTTCAGATCTTCTGTGAAAATTTTCGTGGCTAGTAGAGTAACAGTTAATTTTAAATTTGTGGATTCTATTAACCATTAACAAGTATTCGATCAATTCATGTAATAAATGACTGCCAACATGAATTTAAACATCATATACCAAATGACTTCCTCATATAGTAGTTTAATGAAGTGTTCAGTTTTTGTATGATCTGATTTGCTGTGGCCCTTATAGGAATAACTATATATGTTATGTATTATTTTCTTTTTCTCCATTTCTACTTCCCACAATTTTGATTTGTTTAATGTAGGGGCAACTCAAAAATCTAGAAGAATTGTTTTTCAATAAATATTGATTAAATAAAATATTAATTAATATTAATTTTTTAAGTATATTTTAAAAGGGCCTCCTTTGAAACTTTCGCCAAGGCCTTCCGAGAGATTGAGCCGCCCCTGAGACGACCCAATCCAATGAAGCTTCCCCAAGGGAACAACTACCTAATCACACACGCGTACCTACGCCAAAAACCACTATGCCTATTCACGTCATTGAGTTCTTGGTAACTCCATCATCCCTAAGCTCTCTTATCATCTCAGTACACATTATCTCTTTCCCCTCCTTGATTCAAAGATCTGCTAATCTCTAGAGCTCTAATGTGATCGAACACTGCTTGGGAATCAGCAGGTTTGAGGAAGCCACATAGAACGGAGATCCTTTCCATTTCTTCATTTGGCATTGTGCAGATTGATGGCACGTTGGGTATAAGTGCGACAATGGAACCAGTGGCTCCTCAGACTCTGCCAAATTAGGGAGAGCTATAGCAGTGGTTTCTAATGCTTTTCGCTGTGCTGCGCTTTGCACCCGTTCCTCCGTGGATGAAATGTCTGAACTCAGCCGCACACTTCGCCGGAGATAAGGTGATGGCGCTTTATTGGATTCCCGTTGCTTGGAGGCGGGAGGGAGAGGAGGGGGAGGTGGTGGCAGGGGAGGGGGAGAGGGCTTCTCAGAGCCTTCAGAGGGCAGAGAGGGATGGGTAACTTTTAAGTTTGTTTGAGCAGTCATGTTCATCATTTCTGGCGTAAAAGGAGTTCTTTATAATTGTTTATTTTAGAATGGCCTTCGAGAATGTGCTGACCCAAATGGATGCAATATGAGTTGGAGGTTATGGTTATGGTTTGAATGTTTAATAGCTACCGATTAAAGTTCTCCATGTTTTAGTAGCATGCAACTTAAACCTGAATCTTGGAACACAGTTACTGGAAACAAAAACTTGTCAATGGTTTAAAATGGTGATTCCCGCTTTATTTTCTGTTGCATCTACCAAAACTGTATATGGCTATTCTCGCTGTAATTGGTAAGAAACTACGTGATTCATCAGCATGTTGTCAGTGATAGAAGTGATGGAAAGTATTCCATTTTCTGACTGCCCTGTTTTATTATTTATAAAACAATCAATATCTATAAGAAACAAGCTTGTGTTTCATACAAGTTAAGACAAATGAAATTATGTCTTGTTGTGCTTAAAATTATTACATTGTTCTGTGCTTGTAAGTGTTGTCAAAATGAAGACTATGGGGATAATTGGCACATTTAAACTGCTGACAGGGTTCCCGCCCTTGGCAAAACCAATGAAGGTAATGATGACGTCCTCAAGATTCTAGGTCCTTTTCATGTCTGCAAAGTCGGTAATTATATTTCATTGTAAACCTTCATCTACGCTTTTCTAAAATGTATTATTAGCTTCTAAATGGGATGGTTGGATTCACATATCTTGTATTCATCTCATATATTCCCTTCATTTGGTTGTCTTCTTTATCTTGGTGAAACACGTACACGCACGGCGCACCTGTCCACAGTGTTATCAAGCATATATAAAGGTATGCAAAACATTGTTTTCTTCATCCATATATTTCAATGTACCACCTTGAAAGAAATAAGGGCAGCAAGTATCCATTATTTTATAATTTTTGTTTCCATTGTTGTCTTGTGAAGTGGTATTTCTCATGTATTACGTGTAGCATCTAGATGGACATTTTCTTTGTATGTTCTATCTCAGTGATGCTGAAGCAGGCACCAGTCTAGATGATGATGTTAATATGTCCAGCATGCGGCTGAGCTGCGGAGTCCATAACTATTCCTTGCATCAGAAAATGATTTCCCGTGTCGAAGACAGTTCTGGTACACAAACTATTTCAATATCACGTGTAAGTTTATGTTTGTTTCATGGCATTACGTTGCTCATTGTTGTTTTCATCTACATTATGGTGACATATTGCTTATATCGAACCACAAAAATTACCTCTAAAACAAGAACATCTTTGGTAATGTTTCAGAGATCAGGTATTAGAAACTCGAGCAATTTAGTTTAGGTCCCTTTTTAGTTCTCACAAGACTGAACCGGGCCTAACATTTTTAGGATTGGGTATGACCCATTTAAAATTCTTTTTTGTCTTGATGAGTTAATATAAGAAACCTCTCCCTCCTGATTCCATAAACTATGAAATATCTTGCCTTGTAGTATTAGAGGAACATAGTTCCACTCTCAACAAATTAGAAACTCATAATTATCCTTCTTCCCACAAGGATGTTAACATGCACACGTACATACATATAGCAGATAATCACCCCCACCCCCCACCCCCCACCCAATGAATGACCCACACCATATCTCATTTGTATCTTCATGCCCTAAACATGTTGATAGAATTGCTATATTAGTATCCTTTTAGTTGTTTTGTTTTATGTAGTGTATTTTAAGTTCCACATCGGTTATGATAGAGAAGTTATCTTTATATAGGCCTATAAAAGGCTGATACATGTAGTTGTTTATTTAGACTATGATGATTTGATTTAATGAAATACAAATTAGCATGCTGGTGTGATTTTTAAAATGAATCTCTTGCATGCTGATTTGTAAGAGTGGGTGAGAGATCACCTGGTTACCGATTCTCGAGCTGAATCTCTTGCATGGTAATGTGCATAGTGGGAGAGAGATCTCTTGGGTGTCGAGGCCAAATTAATCTTTATCACCTTATTTTCTTCCAATTTCTACAAACCCTAATTCATTGCCCCTCTTTCCCTCTTCCCTTCTTCTCTTATTTAGTTCTGCATCACATTTACTATGTTTGTCATTCATACTTTGAGGTCATGGATTAATTGTTAGGAGTGATGAATCATTCAGTAGGGGGAAAATTCATGGGATAAAAGGCTTTGTCTTTTGTTTTTGTTGTTTTTTTACTCATAAAAGAGCTAGTATATTTCTTAACTTTCAACAATGCTATGCTACATTTTTCTTTATGATATGTTCAAGACTCGATGCAGAAAGACAGAAATGAAGTAATGCGGCAAGATGGGAACGATATGATACAGAATGAAGCAAATGGACAGAGAATTTCTGCTGATGGGTAAAATCTTTACCGAAAAGCAGCACTTTCCTTGTTTCATTGAACAAAGAAGCTTAATCTAACTGCAGGAGATTTCTTTCATTCAGATCATCAGCTGGATTAGACACAAATATAGATGTTTAACCAAGGGAAGAGCCCAACACCACCAACTTTAGCAGTGGTGACTATGCTGCGGGCATCTCTGAGAGAACTTCTGAGCTTCCAAGCACCGATACTGATAGTATTGACGTTCTGGCACCTAAGATAACCATAACATTAGAGCCGGATCTTGGTACCATGGTGGTTTGCAAATGAAGTCAGTCAACTGCTGACTGAATCCCAACCAAGCATGAGCCGAGGCTTGGGGAGGGACTCAGTGCCAGGAGCAAATTGCACTAAATTGTTTGCCTGTATTTTATTAACAACGGAAACATCAGAGAGATTGTTAGACAGCCATAATGTATATGCATTCAATTATTAATGAGTACCACATTGTTGTACCATATGGCCTAAGCAAATTTTGCACTAGGCTTGGGGTCTGGTTTTGTTTTTCATTGTTGTGATGTTTACTTGAATGATGTAATACTCATGATTTAATTGTTATTAAGTTGGAATCTTATTGAGTTTGAGATTCTTCCATTTTCTTTCTTTTCTTTTCTTTTTTCTTTTTTCCACCCTAGTATGGATGGATCTGTTGATGTTTACTTAAAGATTTACCTACATAATATTTGGGGAACACTTTCAATTTCAAGGATGAAGAGGCTTGATTATAATTGTAATGGGGACACTATGAGCTTTCACTTCTAAAAAGAAAGAACAAAATTCAAAATAGTCTTAAATCATTCTTTGTTGCTTCATTTTTTCTTCTTCTTTATTTTTGATAAATATGTAAGAATTAAAACTTAATGATTTCATGAAGATCAAATTACCCAATAATAGATCTTAAATCCATACATCTCAAGAACAAATATATAATAAATACATACCTGAAGCCATATGAACGATTGATGAAGGTGGATTGATGTAGATCTTAATCTCTTTCTTTTCTCCTTGCAAAACCCTAATCTGTAAACACTTTCTTCTCTCTGTCTCCTTTTCTTTTCACAAACCCAAAAACTGAAAAGTGATGGATGCTCAAAAAAAAAAGGAGGTTTGTTTTCCTATAATGGAGGAGAGAAGGTCTACGTTTGCATGTAACCATATAGATAAAACCACCCATCATGGCCCTTAATATCCTATATGATTATTAACTTTATACAAATGTAACCTTTATATTGGGCACTTATTATATATCAGTTAACTATTATTATGGAATCCAATTAATAAGTAAAAGGTTAGTGGGCCACTTAATGTGAGACTAACATTCTCCCACTTGGACCACTAGCCGATTACATTAAAACTTTAGAAAACAAACAAAAAAAAAACTCATTTTAAAAACATTTTGACTCCATTAGATTCCATACTGAAAAACTTTGACACGTGATCACGAATTTTTGAAAATAATAACTGATAAGCCCCAATAATGATATACTGTAATACTGCAATTAGCTTGGACCACCAATGTGAGTCATAGCGGTTATACAACATCTATGTCATACTCCCTTCTACGTACCACAACATTGATAACCCTCACTAATAGAGTCTATAACCAAAACGACCCCTGTAATTTGTCTTGTCAAGACTTTTCCTGTTTAACAAACATCCATACATAATATGTGCACACACAGTTAGATAACAGGAAATATAGAAACAAACTTTTATTGCGCAATAGTGTCAATTACATAAGCACCAAAACATACATTACAGATTACTCAAAAGACCCATTCTAATAACATGTTCTTTGAATGTCTTTGGAGGTAATCCCTTGGTCAATGGATCAACAACCATAAGAGTGGTACTTATATTCTCAATTGACACCCGTTGTTTCTGAACTCTTTCTCTAACGACTAAGTACTTAAGTTCCATGTGTCTGGAACCACTAGAGTACATACCATTCTTAGAGAAGAAAAACGGCTGCTGTATTATCACAAAATATCTTCAGCGGCCTGGCAATAGAATCAACTACACCAAGTGCTGAAATGAAATTGCGTAACCATAATGCATGATTCGTGGCCTCAAAACATGCTACGAACTCAGCCTCCATTGTGGATGAAGCAGTGATAGATTGCTTTACGCTCTTCCACGAGATTGCCCCACCAGCTAGCATGAATATAAAGCCTGAGGTAGACTTTCTGCTATCTGGGCAACCAGCAAAATCTGAATCCGAATAACCGATCACTTCCAACTGATCTGATCTCCTATATGTGAGCATATAATCCTTCGTCCCTTGAAGATACCACATCACTTTCTTTGCCAATTTCCAATGCTCCATTCCTGGATTACTCTGGTATCTTCCTAACATTCCAACAGCAAAGCTGATATCTGGCCTGGTACAAGTATGTGCATACATCAAGCTCCCAACTGCTGACGCATAAGGAACTTTCTGCATTTGTTTCTTTTCTAAGTCATTTCTTGGACATTGACTCCCACTTAATTTGTCACCCTTCATGATGGGTGCACAACTGGCTGAACATAGTTCCATGTGAAATCTTTCAAGACTCGATTGATATAACCTTTTTGAGACAGTCCTAACAATCCTCGAGATCTATCCCTGAAGATCTCTATGCCAATGACATAAGCTGCCTCACCCATATCAACCATCTTAAAGTTCTTGGTAAGATAGTTTTTGGTTTCATACAGTAAACCAATATCACTACTGGCTAACAAAATATCATCCACATACAGAACCAAAAAGATAAACTTGCTCCCACTGATCTTCAGATATATACACTGATCAACAGTGTTTTCTGTAAATCCGAATGAGGTAATGGTATCATTAAACATTATATACCATTGCCTGGAAGCTTGTTTCAGTCCGTAGATGATTTCTTTAATTTGCAAGCCAGTGTTCTTTTCCTTTCTTTACGAACCCTTCAGGTTGCTCCATGTATATTTCCTCATCCAAATTTCATTCAGAAAAGCTGTTTTCACATCCATTTGATGTAACTCTAAGTCATAATGAGCTACAAGGGCCATAATGATTCTAAAAGAGTCCTTCTTTGATACTGGAGAGAAGTTTCTTTATAATCAATGCCTTCTTTCTGAGTGAAACCTTTAGCCACAAGTCTGGCCTTATATCGTTCGATATTGCCTTTGGCGTCGCGCTTGGTCTTAAAGACCCATTTACACCCGACTTTTTCACAGTTACTAGGCAATTCGACGAGATCCCAGACTTTGTTTTGGTCCATAGATTTCAACTCCTCATTCATAGCATCAATCCATTTGCTAGAATCATTACTTTCAATGGCTTGTGAAAATGAAACTGGATCTTTATTAATCCCAATATCGAAATCAGATTCCTTTAGATACACCACATAATCATCTGAAATGGCAGATCTTCTTTCCCTTTGAGATCTCCTCAAAGCTGCCGGTTGTGGTGGTTCTACAACATTTTCAGTGGCGTATCCTCATGAAGTGGTGAACCATTATCATTATGTTGTTCTGGTGACTCAGCTTGATGATCAAGCTGAGGGACAACAATTTCTCTTGAAGGAAAGGGTATTGGGATATTTACCCTTATCACCTCAAGATCCACCTTTCTTGGTTCATCACTCCCACTAATTTCGCCATTCTCAAGGAATCTGGCATTACCAGTTTCAACAATTCTGGTACTATGGTTAGGACAATAGAATTTGTACCCTTTAGACTTATCTGGATAACCAATGAAATATCCAGATATGGTCCTGGAGTCTAATTTCTTTTCATATGGATTATATATTCTAGCCTCTGCTGGACAACCCCAAACATGTAAATGTCTTAAACTAGGTTTCCTACCAGTCCACAACTCGAAAGGAGTTATTGAGACTGCCTTACTAGGAACCCTGTTCAAGATATACATAGCAGTCTTTAAGGCTTCATTCCACAATGAATTAGGTACATTAGAGAAGCTCATCATGCTCCTAACCATATCCATAAGTGTCCGGTTTCGCCTTTCAGCAACTCCATTCTGCTGAGGCGTACCTGGCATTGTGTATTGAGCATAAATGCCATGCTTTTCTAGAAATTTGGCAAATGGGCCAGGATTTTGTCCTGACTTATCGTATCTTCCATAATACTCACCACCTCGATCTGATCTCATGATTTTAACTTTTCTATCTAATTATCTCTCGACTTCTGTAATGAACACCTCAAGGATGTCAACAGCCTGAGACTTTTCATGAATTAGATATGCATAACCATAACAAGACAGATCGTCTATAAAGGTAATAAAGTATCTCTCTCCCGTAAAACATGGAATAGAGAGTGGTCCGCAAATGTCTGTATGAATAATCTCAAGAAGCTCTTTGCTTCTTGTGGCACCTTTCTTGGTGTGTTTGGTTTGCTTTCCTTTTATGCAATCCACACACAATCCAAAATCAGTGAAGTCTAGGTTATCCAAAATCCCATTCTTCACTAACCTTTCAATTCTATCCCTGGAGATATGCCCCAGTCGTCTATGCCACAAGATAGAAGATTTTTCATCAATTAAGCCACGTTTAGAACCAACATTCGAATGCAGGGTTAAAAGAGATTATGCAAACTCATAATTCAAGGAAATTTTATATAAACCATCACATAAAATTTCATGTCCAACCGAAAATGAATTAAACATCAAATTGAGTTTTCAACAACTAAATAAAACTGAATATCCAGCAACATCTAATTTGGATAAAGACATTAAATTCCTAGAAATCGAAGGTACATAAAAAGTGTCTATAAGATCTATCTGATGACCCGTCTCTAAGAGTAGGCGATAAGTTCCAACAGTCTCGACCTCCACTTTGAGACGGTTCCCCATAAAGACAAATCTTTCACTTTCCTTCGGTTCCTGGATGTAAGGAATCCCTGCATTGAATTAGTTATGTGAGTTGTGGCTCCAGAGTCAATCCACCAAGTATTAGAAGGAACTTCAGCAAGATTTGATTCATAACATACAAAAGAAAGATTCATACCTTTCTTTTCGAACCAAGCCTTTCTCTTGTTGCAATCCTTCTTCATATGTCCTTTTCTGCCACAAAAGTAGCATTTGACAGTGAAACTCTTTCCATGACCCTGGCTACTTTCCCCAGGTTCATTCCCTTTCTTTGGTGGAAACCTCTTACCTCTTCCATACTTTCCCTTCTTATGTATAGCTCCTTGAGTTACTGCCAACACCGAGTGAAGTCCTTCTTGCCTCAGTCTCACTTCCTCTTGAATGCACATATTAGTCAGTTCATTCAGATTCCACTTATCCTTATGAGTATTATAGTGAATCTTGAATGGTCCGAATTGAGGAGGAAGTGAGTTGAGGATGAACTGTACCAAGAAGGATTCATCTACTTTCATTCCCAGTGTTCCTAACTTCGCAGCTTTATCAGTCATATTGAGGATATGTTGTTGGACTCCTCTACTACCATCATATTTCATGGTAGTTAACTCAGCCATAAGAGTGCCAGCCAATGACTTATCAGCAGATTTAAACCGGTCTTTTACAGCAGTTAAAAGTTCTGAAGCGTTAGCAGTCTGAGGGAGTGAAGTTTTGATATTGTTGGCAATGGTCATTTTAATGAACATGAGACTGAGTCTGTTCGACCTTACCCAGGTTTTAGCATGACTAATCTGATCTGCTGTACTTTCAGTAGTGATTTCCTCAGGTTTCTCAACTAGTAGAGCCATGTCAAGATCCAGTACACCCAGTGTGAATTGGACATGTTCAAACCATTCAGAAAAGTTTGTACCATCCAGAGCTGGAATGCTAGATGCAGGAGAGTGAAGGGAAGTGGGAACGTTCACTGAAACAAAATAGGACAATGCTCACATTAAGGCCTCGAATCAATACAAAGCATTAAATTTTATGAAGATGAACTATTGATATCACTTTGATTTCTCCTTTGGGCGAAACCTAAGCATATCCAGTGTTCACTCTACAGGTGAGACCTTTTATCACCTATGTAGGTCTAATATAATTTATGCCAACTAGACAGTAAGTCATGTTACCTTTGGGTATCTAATTCTACACCACTGAGTTGCATAAATTACACTACCCTACCCGGTTCGTAATTATTTGAAGAGACTTTCCTTTGGGCGAGTCCCAATCTCCTAACTAGAACCGCCATCGAGTATTATTGACTTTAATGTCACCCTTATTGACAAATCTTTTATGTAGTTATATATTCATATATGTAGTTATATACATAAGGCTTACTAATGTAGGTCACTTTAGCAACTACTAAATCAATAAACCGTATGAATATAAAACTAACCAATAATATTCTCTAACCTTTTATTTGAGTTATTCTATAATACTCCAATGTTGTCACTTGACCAATATCAATCAATATTAACACAATAACATTAAATGTGTAACATACATTTATGATTGAATTAAACAAATATTAGTCGACTGGTCAAGGTAGTACCAGTCGACTAGGGACAAGACAAGTCGACTATAAAGGAAAGACTAGTCGACTAGGGTCAAGTCAAGTCGAGTATAAATTAAAGGTTAGTCGACTAAGGCAAAGCAAGTCGACTCCTGTTATGAAGGTTAGTCGACTGACAGAGAAACAGAGAACCACACATCTCTCGGGTCAACCTGTTAGTCAACTAGGGAAAGGGGTTAGTCGACTATACTAATTATTAGTCGACTAACCAAAAGATCAAGTCGACTAAACAGTAAAAAAAAAAAAACAGAGAGCCTTAATTTTTTCTGGGAGGGGACCTAGTCGACTAGTGGTTCGGGCAAGTCGACTAACAGTCGATGAACCAGAAACCGTATATTGATAACTGTTTAATCGACTGAAGCCTTTTCAATAGGAAAAATTAGGGTTTGTAATTCAACCAAAAATTAATTCTAATCCAAGTGATTACACAATTAGAGGAATATTAATAGAATTAATAGGATTTTGAAGAATAGCAACTAATACTTCTTTAAAATCTACAGTAGAATGATCAAAATTTACAAAACCTAATTTTCCATCTTGAAACAGTTAATCATGGCAAAACCTAAATTGTACATAATCTTAATTCTGAGATGCATAGATTCTTAGCCTGGCTCTGATACCAAATGTAAGAATTAAAACTTAATGATTTCATGAAGATCAAATCCCAATAATAGATCTTAAATCCATACATCTCAAGAACAAATATATAATAAATACATACCTGAAGCCATATGAACGATTGATGAAGGTGGATTGATGTAGATCTCAATCTCTTTCTTTTCTCCTTGCAAAACCCTAATCTGTAAACACTTTCTTCTCTCTGTCTCATTTTCTTTTCACAAACCCAAAAACTGAAAAGTGATGGATGCTGAAAAAAAGGGAGGTTTGTTTTCCTATAATGGAGGAGAGAAGAGGTCTACGTTTGCAAGTAACCATATAGATAAAACCACCCATCATGGCCCTTAATATCCCATATGATTATTAAACTTTATACAAATGTAACCTTTATATTGGGCACTTATTATATATCAGTTAACTATTATTATGGAATCCAATTAATAAGTAAAAGGTTAGTGGGCCACTTAATGTGAGACTAACAAAATATAGATAGATATTCTGTATCATTAAAAAGGGATAACAGACTTATGAAACCTATAACAACCAATGCAAACATATCCTGTGTTTTCTTGTTAGCTT